>CP139509.1:224745327-224787766 GCA_021014915.2 Artemisia tridentata subsp. tridentata
ATATTCCAATTAAGTAGTATAGATAAAAGAACTCACATTCTTTAGGTAATGTTGAAAAGCTCATTCATTTACGGTTTTTTTTTTTTTTTTTTTTTTTTTTTTTTTTTTTTTTTAATCGTAACAACTGGCATTTTTTAACTAAAATAAACCATACACTTTAGATAAAAGAAAAAGGAAAAATAAAAGCTTACCGGTGATTAAAACCACGAACAAAGCCGGTTGTCTGACAACCCCCTACAAAATACGTATCATATATGCTCTAAACCGGTGCTTAGACTTTAATAAAAGTAGGGAGTATTTCTTAAATTAACTGGTTTGGATTAAGCAGAATTACGTATTTAAAAGAGAGAAGTTTTTTTAAACCTCCCTAATAAAAAAAAAATTTAGGGTGCGTTTAGTTAAGGTTTGTTTTTCACAAAAATTTTGTGAAAAACAAAGAAAAAAGAGATCGCGCTCAAATTATTGTTTTCCAATAAAATTCTCTACAAAACATAACATTCCTATTTCCAACTTTAATACACAAAACTACAAAACACTTTTTTTTTTGTTTTCACCTATTTTCCTATAAAATACCCACAATCCGTTTTCGTCTATTTTTATACGTTTTCTTCGTTTTTATCCGTTTTTATACGTTTTTGTCTGTTTTTGTCCGTTCTCGTCTGTTTTTTACGTTTTCATCCGATTTTTTACGTTTTCTTCTGTCTTTTTACGTTTTCGTCCATTCTTTTACGTTCTCGTCTATTTTTTTAGGTTTCGTCCGATTTTTTACATTTTTGTGTTTTTTTTACGTTTTCGTCCATTTTTTTACGTTTTTGTCCTTTTTTTACATTTTCGTCCATTTCCTTACGTTGTCGTCCGTTTTCGTCCATTTTTTTACGTTTTCGTCAAATTTTCCTAGTTTTTGTCTGTTTAATTATGATTTCGTCCGATTTTCTACGTTTTCATCCGATTTTTTACGTTTTCGACATTTTTTTTACGATTTCGACACTTTTTTTTACGTTTATGTCTTTATTTAACGTTTTCGGCCCTTGTTTTACGATTTCGTTTGTTCTTTTATGTTTTCGTCTATTTTTTAAGTTTTCGTTTGTTCTTTTACGTTTTCGTCTATTTTTTTATATTTTCGTCTATTTTTTACGTTTTCGTCCGATTTTTTACGTTTTTGTCCGATTCTTTACATTTTCGTCTGTTTTTTTACGTTTTCGTCTGAATTTTTACGTTTTCGTCTCTTTTTTTACGTTTTCGTCCGTTTTTTCTTTACGTTTTCGTCTGGTTTTTTTACGTTTTCGTCCGTTTTTTTACGTTTTAGTCCGTCTCCTTACGTTTTCGTCTATTTTTTTATGTTTTAGTCTATTTCCTTACGTTGTTGTCCGTTTTCTCCCTTTTTTTTTACGTTTTCATCCATTTTTTATGTTTTCGTCTGTTGTTATATGGTTTCGTCCATTTTATTATGCTTTCATCATTCTTTTATGTTTTTTTACGTTTTCTTACGTTTTCGTCTTTTTTTACATTTTTTAAGGTTTCGTCTGACGAAAACGTAAAAACGAACGAAAACGTAAGAAACAGACGAAAACGTAAAAAATGAAAGAAAACGTAAAAAAACAGACGAAAACGTAAAAAATGGACGAAAATGTAAAAAAAACAGATGAAAACACTATAATTTAGAAAACGTAAAAAAACATAAGAAAACGTAAAAAAAAACCGACGAAAACGTAAAAAAAATGGACGAAAACGTAAAAAAAAATAAAAGAGAGGACGAAAACATAATAAAACGGGCGAAAACGTAAAAAATGGACGAAAACGTAAAAAAAACGAAAATGTAAAAGACAGATGAAAACGTAAAAAAATTGATGAAAACTTTTAAAAAATAGACGAAAACGTAAAAAAAACGGACAAAAACGTAAAAAGACATACGAAAACGTAAAAAATAAGACGAAAACGTAGTAAAAGGGGCGAAAACGTAAGAAAACAGACGAAAATGTAAAAAAAACTGACGAAAACGTAAAAAAACAGACGAAAACGTAAAAACGGACGAAAACGTAAAAAAAAGACAAAAACGTAATAAAGCGGACGAAAACGTAAAAAACAGACGAAAAAGTAAAAAAAAAAACAAAAAAAAAATATGTATATATATATATATATATATATATATATATATATATATATATATATATATATATATATATATATATAGTTATTTTACGTTTTCGAAATATAGTCGCTTGAAGATTTTTTCATGTTATTTGATGTTATATTTTACTTTTTTAATTTTTTATTTTCTCGTATTAGAATTTTTTTAGTTATTTTATAATTTAGTTGGTTAATTTATAATATTTGTTTTTGTGTTTTGAAGATGTTTTTATAATATTACAAAGGTGAATAGAGAATTGAGATAGAAAACAACAACACTTAAACATATTTTCTAGTTTTGCAAAATGGAAAACACAAACACATGTTTCTCAAACTAAACGCGTTTTTTAAATTTTCTATTGTTTTGTGGAAATAAAACTCCCCTCTCTTTTTCTACAAAACAAGAAATAGGAAATGAAAAAAAAAATGTTTTACAACTAAACACTCCCGTTATTAAGTGGAAAAGAAAAACCCTCCGTAACAAAAACTTTAATTTTGTGGTAACATAAACCAATTGGGCCAAGAAGCCCAGTCTAACAAAAACAGTCCACTCCGCACTTGTGAAGCAAAGAATTCAGCTTGAAATAATTACTAGGGCTATCTATATACAATGATACGACCCGGTTAGGGGTTGTATCGGGATAAGGCACCACTTTTAGCATGTGCGAGCTTCTTAAAAAAATAGAGAGAAGAACTAGAGATTTGTTTATCTTAAAATTTGATTTAATTCATTCATAATAATGATTCGGTATATATAACCGAATAACCCTAGCTTGTAAAACAAGCCAAACATAAAGACATATCTAAACAATGACACTTTCCTAATACGACACAAAGACATATCCTAAATAAATATAACATGACATAAAGCCCGGGGCGTATCATTCCCCACTCCTTCGAAATCACCTTGTCCTCAAGGTGTGGTCTTGAAAAATTTCTCTTGATTCCGGGATCCCATATCATATTAGGATATGTCATGTTATATTTATTTAGGATATGTCTTTGTGTCGTATTAGGAAAGTGTCATTGTTTAGATATGTCTTTATGTTTGGCTTGTTTTACAAGCTAGGGTTATTCGGTTATATATACCGAATCATTATTATGAATGAATAAATCAAAGTTTAAGATAAACAAATCTCTAGTTCTTCTCTCTATTTTCTTAAGGAGCTCGCACACGCTAAAAGTGGTGTCTTATCCCGATACAACCCCTAACCGGGTCGTATCAATTGATCCCATAATCTTCTTTGAATTGCAGCCTTCGCCTTTTTCTTCTTTCGTATTCCTTTGCCTCGGACATAACACAACACCATTCTTTCGTCTTCCGCTACCCATGCCATAACACTCCCCACTCCTTCAAAAATCACCTTGCCCTCAAGGTGATACGAAGAATATGCAGATTGAGAGTCCGCTAATTCCTCGCTTAAATTCAAATTTATTTCATCCAAACGACTATCAAATTCACCACCTCCATCCTTAAGTGTCAATATCACTCTATTCAACTCATCCTCGCCAACCTTAAGCGCTTCGCCACCACCCACAACCTCTTCCACACTTTCTTTATTTTCTGAAAATTCGCTAAACTCACTATGAACTTCCATGCTTTCCACATTACTCTCACCAATATCAAAAACACCATCTATTGCGTTATTAACCACATCAACACCAATATTTTCATCAGCATCTAACGACCTTTTAATCTCAGGTGAAGCGAATTCACTTTGTAATGATGGAATGGTATCTAATTTCTTTTCAATTATATGCTCTTTTTCCTTCTCTTCAATTGCCTCAAAACAAGCCTCGACTATATGGGCTAAGGAAAAGGCTTCTCCTAAAGTTGTAGGCTTTGCCCTCAACAGTTCTATTTGTAACGTCAATTTAAGTCCGGAGATATAAAATGATGTAAGTAAAGATTCAGAGATCCCCGTTACTCGATTTGCAAGCACCACAAACTTACTCTCATATTCGGCCACCGTACCCATTTGCAAGAGCTTAGAGAGTGCGTATTCCGCGTCCTGATCGCTGCCGCCTGATGCCATGAATAATACTCAAGCGATTAATAACTCAAAAAAAAAATTTCTTCGATGAACAGTACCCGCGATGAACAGTGCCGGTGAATAGTCCCTGATGAACAGTATTTTTTTTTTTTTTTTTTTAATTGGAACCCTAATCGTAAGCCCTCTCAACGAGAGTTCGACTCTCAATGAAAGCACCAATTGATACGACCCGGTTAGGGGTTGTATCGGGATAAGGCACCACTTTTAGCGTGTGCGAGCTCCTTAAGAAAATAGAGAGAAGAACTAGAGATTTGTTTATCTTAAACTTTGATTTAATTCATTCATAATAATGATTCGGTATATATAACCGAATAACCCTAGCTTGTAAAACAAGCCAAACATAAAGACATATCTAAACAATTAAACTTTCCTAATACGATTCAAAGACATATCCTAAATAAATATAACATGACATAAAGCTGGGGCGTATCATACAATCAATCATTTAAAAGCCAAATAATAGGAATCTAATCCAAAAGATTCAACTCTACTCACAATTGATCCTTTTGCTTTGATCCTTAAAAAACATCTGTGTTTGTCGAATCAAAAAAATGCCAACATTAACAAAGCTGTATACGATGAAAGAAGCATCAGAACATAATTCTGCTGGTGATTGTTGGGTTGTTATTGACGGCAAGGTTATATTTGTTTTTATATATTTTTACTTTGTGGATTTAATTTTCTTTATTAGTTGGATTAATATGCTGTATTTGATTTATTGAATATGTTATGTTTTGAATTTGGAGTTGGTGTTAGTTGTTTTCACAGCCAAAGTTAGTAGTTGAGAAATGGGGTACATTGTTTCGAATAATTGATTCACATCTTTAGTGGTTGTGTTTGGATTAGCTTATTTTGCAGGCTTATGGGCTTATTTGAATTTGGGAAAGCTTGTCAGGTTATTTTTTTTGGGCTTATGAGCTTATGGCTTATTTAAGTCCATAAGCTGAACTTGATAAGCTCATAAGCCATAAGAAGTGGGCGTATGAGCTTTTCAAAGTTATAGTAAGCCCACACCGGCAAAACAAGCTAATTCAACATCTGTAGTGCAGGATTGATTCACATTTACTAATATGTAGTTGTGCACTCGAACCACCACCAAATGGCCTAGCGGTGCGGCATTTAACCTCCTCACCGGAGGTCTAGGGTTCAAACTGCACTAGGTACACAACGGGAGGAACGGTCACGAGGATACCTCGATTAGACCGCGTACATATGAGTCAAAGACTCTCCCTCCCCGGGTAACCTGAACAAGGAAAACCTCATCTGTTTACCCGTTGTCGTACACTCGTGCCCATGAGTCTCTCATGTATGACTGTATGAGATTGGTGCTGGTGTAAAGCTAAATCAGGAGGAAACTTGGGGTCATGTTGCAGGACTTGCAGCATATGCTTAAAGTTATAGATTTTATTTATTTATTTATTTATTTATTTTCCGGGATGAAGTTATAGTATAAGCTAATACTTTTAAAAAAAAGGGCTCATGTTTATGAAATTGGTTATGATAGAAAGACTTATGTCTCTTGTATGGATATAGCTATTTATTGGTAAATACACATATAAGTATAAAAACGGGAGCTTTTTCCCTGTTCATATTACCCATGGGAGGGCGAGCCTTTTTTGACTAAGATGTACGCGGCTTCACCTGGTTAATCCTGGAACCGTTTCCGACCCCTCCCTGGCCACCCCCAAATGTACACACTACACACCTAGTGAGGTTTGAACCCATGACCTCTTGTGAGGAAACCAGTGACCTAATTTAAGAGAAAAAACACTAACTAATGAATATATAAGAGGGTCAGAGGATGATAAAGAGTGATAGATTTTCTGAAATGTGAAATTTCAGGCATCAAGTTTACACAGGGGAAGGTTGTTTATGTAGGTTTATATAGTCTGGCCTTTAGGAAGGCACTTGTGGTTTATTTATACGTATTTGAGTCACGAGTGTTACTGTTATTTATCAAATAATATGTTTCAGATAGTCATCTCTGGGCTCCCTCCTCAAATAATTAGCGCTTGGCCTTTAAGAGTTAGAAAATATTAAGGTCAAGAGCTCATCCATATAGCAAGTTTTGATTACACCATTATTATTTGGCAGGCATATTGAAAGAAACGCAATTGCTTGTCACCGCGATTAGAATGTGGAACATAATCCGTGTCATTGTTATTAAGTCGTAACTAGTCCTTGTGTTGTGATCTTTGGTCATTGAATGGGTTGCTATATGGATTCAAATTATAATGTTTACATGGTTGACTGTATTACCATTTCCTTGATCCGTTTCACATAATTTTTCTAATCTTATTTTTACGTGTTCCATAATATTCATTTACCCCCCTGCATAAAGGGTCTTCCACTGTAAGAAACAGCAATCGAATGTCCTAAACGTTTATCAGAAATTGTCGCACAAATAATGTGCTAAATATGGACACCTCACATATTCATTGTGTCTGAAACTGAAATACTGTTTGCTTTTGCGTTGCCACTTACCAGGTGTATGATGTGTCATCGTATCTGGACGACCATCCAGGTGGAGATGATGTCCTCCTTCAGGCTACTGGTAATTCCTTATACTCACTCTGTATGATAAATGTAGCTACAATTATCAGTTTGAGAGCCCGTGTTAATTGCATCGTCATTTTTGATAAACAAATATTAAGCGTCATTCACTTGTCAGTTATCAGCCTCCTGTCATTAGTACAAAATTTTGACAACCTGGTTATGGTTCAGAAGATTCTTTGCGTTGTTATTTTAGATGTCATATTTTGGTTTAGATTTTTTGTAAGTGCTTAATTTTTATAAGAGGTGCCAAAAAGGAGTGGGGTGGGTAACAAGTCAAAATGGGTAAAAGTTTTTGTATGGGTCAAAAAGGGATCAGGTCCGGCTGATATGCACACACTTTTTGTCGAACATTTCTTTTGAACTTCTCGAATGAGGGTGTTTGGGATCACTTATGTAAGTGCTTATCTACAATTTTTTCAGCAGATAAACAATTTTGATTATATATGTCACAATGATGGCTTTTCAACTAATGAGACCCAGAAATTATAAGTTTAAGCATAAGAATATCTATACAAACTTTACATTTTGAAACTTCCTGATTTTGAAGGGAAAGACGCTACAGAAGAATTTGAAGACGCAGGTCATAGCAAAACCGCTAGGGAACAAATGGAGACTTTTTGTGTGGGTGAGTTGGACCCATCAGACATCCCACAACTTGAGGTTGTTGCAGAGAAACAAAAGAATTACGTCCCTGGGAAGCTTGTTCACTTGAGTAAGCAATACTGGGCTGTTCCTGTGGCAGCTGTTGGCATATCTGTGGTGGTCACCGTGTTGTACTTGCGCAAGAAGTAGCAACGAAATCAAGCATTCTTGCAAGAATTTTGGACCATAAAATCGGCTTAAGTTTTGTTATTGGATTTTTAGATCTATTATTTGAGTAAAAGGTATATGGTATCCATCAGGATATGGATTCACAACACCATGGTTACTAGAATTATAAACATGTGATCCACAATGAACAACTAATAACAATTGTATGGTTGAAGACTTTGGTCATACCAACACATTTTATATTATTGAACTTACTGTTAGACTATTAGTTATGGGCGACCCCCGAACCAAGGGTTGGTCTACCGTTGGTGGCCCATCAAAAAATTAAAAAATTAAAAAATATACATCACAACTTTTGAGAGCTTTTTCTAAGACCATGTGTAGTGGTGAGAAGTAGAGAGTGGGGGGTTGTTCGACAAGTGTCATGTGTGGTAGGATGGGGCTTTGTTAAAAAAGTGGTGTAGTGGAGAGTGGGGGGTTGTTTGACACGTGGCAGTCCTTTTTTATTTCTTTTAATTTTTTTTAATGATAAAAAACTTATAATAAAAACTAAATAATATAAATAAAAACATAATTTCATTAAAATAAACCCTAAAACTATTACATAATTAAAAAAAAAAAAAAAAAAAAAAAAAAAAAATTCATACAATTTCATATTAGATATTACATAAAAAACACTACTAACCCCACTTTTCTTTCATTTCTTCATTGATTTTTTCGTTAATAGTTTTTTCCTCGTCGGTCATCCCATCGGTGCTTCGGCGCAGTTGCTCCCAATCTTTCAATTTGATGTAGTCGTTGTATTTCTTTTCTTTAAGCTCGCGACGCTTTTGTGCCTCATCCCCTAGCCTAGCTAGTTGAGCCGCAATTTGGCTCAACGTGTTGTTGTTGTCGGGGGTAGAGGATGAGGAAACCCCTTTGCCTTTGCCACTTCGCCTACCCGAGGGCCTTTCCGGCTCGACAAACACGGGCTCGTCATCTTCCGCCTCGTCGTTTAGGTTCAATGTGTGAGCATCGGACGATTGGCTTTCGGTGTTGGATGATGAATCGGTTTTAGACCGTTTTGACGGCCTCGTTGTACGAATTTCCAAAGAGGGTTGTTGGAGCCATTTTTGATGGGTGTGAATGTACTCCCACACCGCCTTGTGTTGGAAAGGAAACCCCTTAAGCGCCTTGTATTCCTTGTCGGCGGCGTCGTATGCCCACGTCCCCAAACTTTCACCACTTGGTACCGGCATATTATTTTTTCGGTTGTAGATACCATTAAAGAGTAGACACGCCCTGTTGAGGTCGGTCCATTTCCCCCGAATCATGTCCGGCGTACAATAATCTTCTCCGACACCCATTGCCGAAAAAAATGCTTCTCGAATTCGAGCCCAAAAAACCAATCCTCGTTGATAATTCGCTACAAAAAAATAATAATAACGAAATAAGTAAAAAAAAATAATAACGAAATAAGTAAAAAAAAAAAAATTAACGAAATAAGTAAAAAAAAAAAATAATAATAACGAAATAAGTAAAAAAAAATAACGAAATAACTAAAAAATAAAAAATAACGAAATAGCCAAAAAAAATATAATAACGAAAAAAAAAAGTATATACCGGCGTTTGGATCCGTCGCAATTTCTACCCACGCACGTGCCAAGCACATCAACTCGTGGTCGTTCCATGGCATACGCGTAATCTTAGCTCTTGGCTCGCCCTCGGGTTTTTTTTTGTGCGCACGCCTTGGTTTTTGAGACGGACCGGCGGGTTGTTTACCCTTCGCTCGGGTAACGCTTGGAGGACTTTCCGGGACAATCTCCGGGACACTCTCGGTAGATCCAACATTTACCGGGTTTCGTTGCACATAATTTTCCGGGCGAAATTGTGGAGATGTGTTGAATTGTGGTGGGAATTGTGGAGGTGTGTTGAATTGTGGAACGTTTTGTTGGGTATACGAGTTAAACCCGAAATTTTGTTGGCTTAAACCGTAGTTTTGAAACGTGGTTTGCGCATTTGGTGGCATTTGCGATATCATTTCTATAAGATCTTCGTTTGAAAACATAGCCTCGTTCTCATTAACGCGACGAGGACGAACGTATTCGTTATTTGGGTAATATTGTGGGCGGGTTGGGCGGTTGGGATTCATGGTGGTTTGATGAGTTTATATTGTTTGAGGTAAGTTTATAGAGGTGAATATGTAAAAATTGTATAGAAATGAATGTGTAAAAATGGGTTGAAATAGGAATTTAAAAAAAAAAAAAAAATTAAAAAAAAAAAGAAAAGAGGAGTGCCTGATTTTTTTGTTACCGTTGCTTTGTTTTGCAACGTTCGAATTCTTGGGACAAAGACCAAATGGAGCGCTGTCAGAACAGCTGGGCTTGCGAAAATATAGCCAACAACGCCCCTCCGTTTTGGGGAGAAGGGCGTTGTTGGGCGCTGTTGCTTGTTTTTTGGGGTGCTACAACGCCCACTACGGACGGTCTAAATGTAGTTTCTTAAAAAGAGTTGACTTTTTTAATCAATCCTAACATTAATATTTTTTTTTAAATTCATCCACAATTTTTATTATATAAGACATCATATTACAACTTATTTTTATTATTGTGTTAGTTCATAGTTAATAGTTGATGAAAATGAATGATATAAAAAAATATCGATGCTATTATTGAACAAGTTTTAAACCAAAATGATGTTAGTATAATTGTAATCTTTTATTTATTATGTTTTTTGTTTTAATCATCTATATTCATTTTTTTTTTGTTCGTATTTTACAGATTTATCTCATTCTTGCTCCCAATCCCGATCCGTATTTTGATCCCAATATCGCAACTATAACTATTTACCGTTATAAAATTTCGTTGTTATACACGGGTACTCGTCTAGTATTCCTAAATAACAACATTTGTACCACTTAAACTGTGTGTTATAGTTTGTTTCTCAAGTGTTTTTAGGAAATCTCAAATCTAAACATACTTGTTTTACATATTGTAAGAGAGATGAGTTGTTTAATCAAAACTATATATTTCAAGAGTTGAGATCAATATAGATCTCATATTTGTCATAGATTCAAATAACCAATCTTAGCCATCCATTTTTCATCTAAATTAATAAAACCTATTTTTCACTTTTTTTTAAAAACAACATATCTTACAAACGGTAAATTTTTAAAATTTTCGCTCAGAAAAATCACATATGATTTGTAAAAATCACATTTGATTCGTAAAAATCAAATCACATGTGATTTTTACAAATCACGTGTGATTTTCTTGGCGGAAATTTAAAAAAAAAAGTTCGTCGAAAGTATATATAATTGCATATCTATAGAAAGATAATTTAACTATCGTCGCGATGGTATAATTTTTTCGCTTAACGATTAACGGTTTGCGAGATATTTAATTTTTAAAAAAATGGTGAAAGTTTATATTTTTTGTTTTGATAAAAAAAAAATGAGTGGCCAGAATTGGTTCATTGGATTTATGACAAATATGAGATCTATATTGAACTTTTGTCTATATTTCAATACTCTGGGTCTAACATTTCAAAAAGGGAAAAACTAAGAGGGGGTCATATGGAACTTAGATAAACCTCCGTCTTACGAGTAATATTCATAAATATTGCCATGAGCATCAAGTTACATACGTAAAACCCTACGACCTAAAATTCAACAATTTTACTAGTGAGACAATATTTAGGGCCCACTTGGTTCAGTAGAGGGGAATGCAAAGGGAAAGGGTAAGGAAATGCAAAGGAATGGGTGATGGTGGGTAATCATTACCTTACCCTCCAATTTACTCTATAATGGTTGATTACCCAGTACTGGGTAATCATTATATTACCCCCTCCATACCAAGCATCATTATTCATTTCTTTTCCCATTACCCACCCCCCTTTACCCCCAACCAAGCACCCCCTTAATTGTCTGCATGGAAATCGTTTAGTTGCTACTAGTTGATTATTGGGTTGTTCTTAATTTCTGATTCTGTTTCGATGCTCGATCTTAACTAAATAATACCGGAACCAAACAAACTAACAGGGTTTAAGACGAGCCCATGCTTTTCTTTCGTTAAATAAAAAAGAATAAAAAAACGTACATTCTTGTAGGGTGGGCGCAGTAAGCCCTTGATTCACGCGTCAAGCTTATTAAACAAACCCTTGTTAGCGGGTGGTGAGTAGATATTTGTGTTGGTTTATTGAACCCGGCAACCAAAAGAAATTTCTGGCTTTTTGTGTCTCACGCAGTGTGAGTGTGTTGTGTGATATATTTGTGTTTAAGTCGGATACGATTTTACTATGAGTTTGGTGTTAATTAATACATAGGTTTAGTGGTTTATTTGGTAGTGTGAGTAGATGCTCATGTGACGCTGATGTGACACCCGACCACACCACCCACCACACCACCCACCACACCCCTATAACATCTAGCCTCAGCTCATGAGGTTTGATATAGCAACAACTTTGCTTTCAAACATTATATTCTCTTTAATTTTTGTTTATTTAATTCTCTTAATTATTTACATTTACCTTTTAGTTGTTGTTTGAATATGATTATTGACTATTAGTTATTTTGGTTAAGGTGTAAGCATTGATCTACAATGGCGCCTGCAGCGTTGGAGGGCCCTCGGCTATTATCTGCTCAAGTTGTATGTTTAAACTTGCTTTATACCGTGCTATTAAAATACTCTCTCCGTCCAAGGGCGCAGCTACATGGGGGGGGGGGGGGGGGGGGGCGGGCGCCCGACCCCCCGAAATTTTTTTTGCGATGTAGGGGGTATATAGTTTTCGTGTAAAAAAATTTCGGTATATTCGGTTTCGACCCCCCATTTTAATTGTGAAATTTCGGTATATTAGATCCCGACCCCCCACTGAATCCATTCTAGCTTCGCCACTGCCTCCGTCTCAATTTATTTGTCAGGAGAGAGAAAACACAATGTTTAATAAAAGTGGGGCTACTTTAATTTTCAACCACTAAAATGGAATATTCCTCCACTAGATTCTCTAGTTTTTACTAAATAAAGAAAGTGGACAATTAATTTGAGACATTCATAAAAGGAAATATAGACAATTAAATTGAGACGGAGGGAGTAATAATAATAATAATAATAATAATAATTATTATTATTATTATTATTATTATTATTATTATTATTATTATTATTATTATTATTATTATCATTATTATTATAAGTATATATTATAAAGCGACGGCTCCGACGTCGTTTTGCACTGTATTTTGTGGCGCATTTTGCGCTGAAAAAAAAATGGGCCTTCATCAGCCCAGAATATGCCGGCCTGTTTGGCTGAGTTGGCCTGTATTTGTCTGCGTAGTATTGCTTGGATAGTACTTTGCCACCTAACTACATCATCGTGTGGTGGAGATTCTATTTGAAGCACAGGATAACATACACGTGCGTTTTCCCTGCTATTTTAGCGGTGCTATACAAAGTGGTGCTATGTCGTATTGCTTAGATAGTACTTTCCCACCTAACTATAGCATCGTATGGTGTAGATTGTGTATTTTCTACTCTCTGAGGGTTCTTTTGTGGTTGTTATTAAGTCATTTGTTATAGGTACAATGTCGCTTTAATTACACCCACATCTTTGGATTTGATCTTATCTAGATTTCGCAATTTATAAGCTTATCTTATATACATCGCACTTCTATATTATAGGTTTCATTTTTTCATTATATTTTTTTTTCAGCTAAGTTTTTCGTTATTGATGATTCTTTAGTTTTAGATTTAGGGTTTTGTTCCTGTAGTTGCTGCTATTGGTTGATTTACGGTTGTATACTTCTCTTAATTGGTGATTTTTTGACTTTAGATTTAGGGTTTTGTTGTTGTTGTATAGACTTTAGATCTAGGGTTTTGTTGTTGTTGTTACTTTGTTCGCGGTTTATTTTGCTGCACTTAATTGTCGGGGTTGCTAATTTTATGCTTTGAAGTTTGGGATTTTGTTGCACTTAACTGTCGGTTTTGCTGATTTTATGCTTTGAGGTTTTGGATTATGTTGCTGTTGTTAGTCGATTTAGGCTTGTGTGTTTTCGTTTGATTGATCATTTTTGGACTTTATACTTAGGGTTTTGTTGTTGTTATTATTTGACTTCGCAGTTATTGCTCCATGGTATATATACTTATAATTTTTGCACTTTATTTATCATTCCACTAGATCAGTTGGTTGATTGTGTTTCATTGCCTTTATTTTTAGCTTTTTATAATTGATATTTTTTTTTTCTTCAAACAAATGGGATACTTTATGTCAAAGGTATTTTTGCTTTTGGTAATCAGCTATGATAACTATTGTTTTATAATCATTTGATGGGGGCGCGGTTGGGTTACGTTATTTTGTTACCTGATCACCGAATTGTCATGTGTTTATTCTGTGTCGTTTGTAAAAGTTGTTAACTGTTTATCATGTTTCTTTTGTAGGTTTATCTTATGTTGGAACAGCAGCTTTTGACAAACCTTCTCATTGCGTTGTCAATGGGTTTGATGGTATAACATCAATGATTGTTTTTACAAAGGTGTATAGACCTTATTGCACTTTGTCAATCTACAAGATAAGAGGATTAAAGTTTAGTTGGTCCATATCTTGGCGGGGCAAGTCACTAGATTTGCAGCCATGCTGGCCATATCCTCTTTTTACTATTCTTAGTAGGCTTATTTGTTGTGGGTGCATCCTTTGTTGCTTCACGTATGCTGGGGCTATGATGATTACCGCCTGTTTTCTGATACAAATGAAACGGGGTGTCAAATATTGTCTCCATAACTTGGCAGGGCAAGTACCGGATGGCATTACTATGCAACCGTGTCTCTTTGCAGCCATGGTGGAGTCAAAAATCTTTTGCAATGTATTTGGTTTAGAAATCTGAGCCTAAGAACTACTATATATATAGTTGTTGTGTCTGTATGTTTAAAGCTCGATTTATTTATAATTGTTATGTCTGCTGTTGTTGGCAGCATAACAATTATAAGTATATATTATAGAGCAACGGCTCCGACGTCGTTTTGCACTGTATTTTGTGGTGCATTTTGCGCTAAAAAAAAAAATGGGCCTTCATCAGCCCAGAATATGCCGGCCTGTTTGGCTGAGTTGGCCCGTATTTTTATAGAGCGATGGCTACAACGTCGTTTTCCGTCGTTTTTCACTGTTGCGCTGCCACAATTGGTGATTTTTTGGCGCACAAAGCGGCAATGGGCACGCATCAGCCCAAACTCAGCCGGACTGTTTGGCTAAGTTGGCCCATATTTCTAACTCTTGGATGCATTTAACCCGTTTGTGCATTCTTAAACTGGGTATGTAAAAACACTTTTGTTTGCTTCACATACAGCAGGGCTATGATGATTACTACCTAATTTCTGACACAAATGAAGTGGGTTGTTAAATATTATCTCTATAACTTGGCAGGGTAAGAACCGGATGGCAGTATTATGCAATCGTGTTTCTTTGCAGCCATGATGGACCCTATAACTGTTTGCGCTGCTTTTGATTTAAAAATCTAAGCCTAAAAACTGCTGCACATATACCTGTTGAACCCATACCTTTAAAAATCGATTTACTTATAATTGTTGTGACTGATGATGTGACAAAACGTCGTCGGAGTCGTCGCTCTATAAGATATACTTCTGCTATGCTATGTCACACTGTTATAAGTCATGTTGGTTACATTCGTTGGTTACAACGAAAGTTGTGCTTATAACTAATGGAGATATTGCATGCTTGCGAATATTGACGTACGATGTTCATCATAGTTGCCTATGACAATTGCTACCTAAATTCTGACACAAATGAACTGAGTTGTCAAATATTGTCTCCATAACTTGGCAGGGCAAGTACCGGATGGCATTAGCATGCAACCGCATCGCTTTGCAGCCATGCTGGAGTCTAGAACCTTTTCTGACACATATAAACTGGGTAGAATGTATATCAATGTCTGATATGCATAAGCTTCTAATAGCATGGAGAGTGCACATGTATGTTTTGTTGTAGTTGAAATACATTCTCCACCATATGATGGAATAGTTAGGTGGGAAAGTACTATCTAAGCAATACGACATAGCACGACTTTGTATAACGACAAAAAAATGGGCCGACTTAGCCAAACAGGCCGGTGGATTTTGCGCTGATACAGGCCCTTTTTTTTTTTTTTTTTTTTTTTTTTTTTTTTTTTTTTGCGCTGATACAGGCCCTTTTTTTTTTTTTTGGGAGGCAAAACACGTTGTCAAACGACGTCGTGGCCGACGCTCTATAAGATAGTATATATGTCACACCCCCAAAATCGGGTCCATCGGAAACATACATGCCACTGGGGTGTAACTCAATTGGTATCACAACACAAGTGCAAATAATGGTTTTCATCTCAATCGTTTAGAATAAAACTCATTAGCAAAAGTGTTGAATTTACATTGATAAAAGTAGTGCGGAAATAGGCCCTTAAAACAATTAAAACGGTCCCCGAATGAATATCAGAGTCTCCTATGACCATGTCATGCCCTGCCAAAAGCCTCCTGTAGCGTGCTATTGCTTAATACCTGAAAATACATGCTAAAAGTGTCAACACGAGGTTGGTGAGTTCATAGAGATTAGTGTAAAATGTAAAGCATTTGAAAATGGTTTCCCAGCAAAGGCGTTATAAATCCACCCAGTTCCAAGCCCCGCCCATACAAGACTTGCAACCTGTGTGTTTACAACCCACTGCCAAATATGATTTGGTTTAAGTGAACGACAAATGATTTATGGACCACAAAATGTAATGTTAAGTGTGACAATGTCGCTGTATAAAGGTAAGTGTGATAATGTCTCCATATAACTAAATCTGACAATGTCGCCATATAAATAAACCTGACAATGTCGCCATATCAATAAACCTGACAATGTCGCCATATAAACAATTCTAATCTAGCAGTGTCGCCATGACAATGTCACCATATATATATACCTGACAATGTCGTCATATAACTAAAATAATATGAAATCAACAGTCCATAACATAGGCAATATGAAATAGCTTAATGTACTAGTGTCCATAGTGAAATGATCAAGGGTGAACAATGTAAACACAAAATACTTCCGAGCAACGACTCAAGTATTTTAACCAATCAATAATGTTTGAAAAACAACTCACGTCTCAAGCAAAACAAGCATGGAGTTTGAATGTAAAACGAGCATAGAGTTTAATGAAAAACGAGCATAGATTTTAATGGAAAAACGAGCATGTATTCTCCCCCAAAACAGTTACAAAATGAGTAAAAGGAGGGGCTATGAAACTCACCTGATGCGACAGCAACAATGATAATAATGAATATGCTGAAATGAGGCTCGGTCTCTAACCGCGACCTAACATGAATGATATGTTCTAATGTAAGCAATGAAATGATGCTACACATGCAAATACGTATGTTAACGATACCACTCGTTACTTTTGAAAATAACGTTCATCGTCGAAAAATACATTTTTGACGTCTCGTTAAGTTAATAAACCCTTTTTGTACAAATGTGTTGAAACGGTACTCCACGATCCTTGTTTGGTGTTCTATCGGTAATATAATGTTTTCGTCGCAATTTACTATTTTTCACAACTTGAAAATGTGCCCAAATGGCCTCGCAAAACTAGTCGCGAAATGGTGTACGTTAAGTGTTAGTGAATAAGCTTGGCATTTTTAGAAACCTCATATCTTTGTCTTGAATTCATATGTTTGTCATTTTGATCATACGCGTCACAATCCATGAGAAGATAGGCTCTCAATGTGACGTAGTGCAAAAACTGTTTTTATACTTAGAAACACTTTTCTAATAGTGGCTGTCAAAAATAAATAGAGTTTGTGAATTGTCGGGCTTTAAACGTGCATATCTCGGTCGTTATAAGCTCGTTTTCTACGTTCTTTATATCCACGGATTCGTCATAACATGAACTAACATAATCTCAGTAGTTTTTCTCTCCTAGATCACGTCTAACGCCTCGTTTGGTCCTTTAAAGTTCGGCAAACAGCAAGGTATTTTTCAGAAAATTAGTTTTTCGTCGTCTAACTTCGAAAAATCATAACTTCTTCGTTATAAGTCGGTTTTTAGTGATTCAAGCGGCCACGGTTTCGTTTTTGAAAGTATTTTCTGAATATGAAGGCCAAAATATCCCCTGAGTTACTGAGTTTTCCAGATTTCACGATTTTGGACAGTAGGCTTATATACTTGTTAAAAACACATTTTTCTAGTTCAATACTTGATCAAACTACTTCCAAACAACACCACAAACACTCCAATCCTACCATACACCTTCTTAGGGTGTCATGGGGTCCTAAACATCTCCAACCTTGGTGGGTTTCATGAGATTGTTAGTAAAAATTATAGATCTAGTGTTTAGGAAGAAAAATGAATAAAGTGGTATGTTTAACATAAGTAAGTTGCATTTTTAACTAACAACACTTGAAAATACATAATCATATGGATCAAATGAAAGTATAATATGATCATAAAGATGTTCTTGAACTTACTTGAAGATTATATGAGTTTGGATGAAAAAGGATCAAAACCTTGGAGTTTTTATTTCAAAACTCTAAAAAGGAAGGCAAATGGAGCTAGATTGTAACTTGATCTTCAAAAATTGATGGATTATGGTTGGGGATCTTGGTGTGGCCGAACAAGGAAGAGAGAAAAGAGAGTGTTTGATGAATATTTTGCTAGTTGAATTGTAAATGAAAGGTGTTAGTGAAATAAATTAGAAAAGCACATGGAATCTATGCATTTATGGGAGGTAAGTAAATCATGTGCTTGGAAAATTAGAGTGTGCTAGGGGGGGGGCACATGTGGTAAAAAGAGATGAGATGTGATGTTAATTAAAGGTCTTGTCCAATGTAGCTAAGTGTTAATGTGTTTTGTGTATACATTAGGTGTTATCGTGTACCGAGTTAACTAAAAATAAATCGTGACGAGTTGAAATAAAATACGAAGAAGTTGTAAAAATTGTAAAATCATGTTACTGATAAGAAACGGGCGTCAGAATAATTATCGGGTTAAATTAGCGCAAACCGACGGAGTTATAAGCGTATACCGGATAATATAGCAACAGGCCTCAAAACACCGGGTAAATTAATAATATAATTCTTATATCATTATAATAGTATGAAAATATATTATGATCATAGTCGGGAGTATTGGGTATAATATCAGTAGAAATGATTGAGTGGTAACGTTAATTATATAAATAACCATACGTAAATTGAAATAATGCATATCCGTGCATGAACTAATGTACTGATGATGTTACTGATGTTATGCAGACTCCTCTAGTCTACATGATGTGTCCTTCCTGACAATGCATGAATTCTCAGCTAAACCACCCTGGTTACGCAAATTTGAATACCCGTAAACCTAGTTTACGTAATGATGAATGATGAGCATGAATAGTGATTTTCTCCGGGAATGAATAGTATTTTATGAATAGTAAAATTTTTGACGACTTCTCAAAATCTCAAACTGACTTAAAAAACGATGAATAGTGAAATGAAGAATAGTTATTGGTGAATAGTAACCCATGAATAGTAATTCCTGAGATAAATAGTGAAATTTGAAGCTTGAAAAGGACCTGAAATTACGGGTTGTGACATACTCCACCCGTTAAAGGAATTCAGTCCCTGAATTCAGTTAATGTTGGTCTCTGGAGTGGACTCGGTGAAGAGATGTGGATATTGGAGTCACATTGCGGTGATAAAAGATAAAACATCCATTAGATAGGGATTCGTAATAGTACATGAAGTTCATACGATAGAACTTAAAGTGAAACACCATAGAAATACAACACTAGAGAGTTTTGGTTTTCGTTTATTTTTAAGGCAGAAGTTCTTGGTTCTTGAACATTGTTATCGTCCTCTACGTCGTTGATATGCTGACAATTCCCTCCTCTAATGACTTAGGCTCTACCACGAGCTATTCCGCCTTGGTTCCTGTTCCCATGATTTCCTTGTTTTGGACATTCATTCCTGTAATGTCCTATCTCTCCACAGCCAAAACATGTCACTGGAGGTTTCTGATTTCCGGCAATGATTGGAAACTGGCATTCCCTAGTCGCATGACCAATCTTCTTACAGTTGCCACATGGATTAAGACAATGGCCAGGGTTATGATGATGTAAACACTTGTTGCATTTGGGTAGGGTACCTTCTTGGTAAACTTTCTTTTCAGCTGAACCTGCAGCATAAGCCTTGGTGACTTCTTGCCTCTTTGGTTGTGGTTGAGTAGCATCGCCACTCTGATTGTTGTCCCAACTCCTCTTGTTGTTGTTGTTGTTATGATCATTGTTGTTGACAATGGTTCCATTCTTTATCACCTGAGCCATAAGCTTTTGAGATATCCTGATAGCTTCGTCTAGAGTTTGTGGGTCAAAAGAAATCACATCTCCACGGATGCTGTGAGGTAGTCCACCAATGAAATTTTCTAGTAGCTTCTCATTATCGGGAACCATTGTTGGACATAGCACAACCAACTCCTGAAACCTCCTGATATATGCCTCGATATCATTACCTGCTGTTACTAGCTCATAAAACTCTGTTTCCAACTTCTTTATTTCAGTGTGTGGACAGAACTTCTTAGTCAGCAACTTCTTGAATTCATCCCACGTAAGCTTGTGAGCATTTTCCATTCCCCTGGGTTTTGCATACGAATTCCACCATGACATAGCTTCCCCAACGAGTGTACTGGTAGCAAACTTTACCTTGTCCTCCTCTGGACAATTGCATAAAAGAAATATAAATTCTGTCTTTTCAAACCAACGAATCATAGCGGTGGCTCCTTCAGTGCCTTTGAATTTTTCGGGATCACCACTTTTAAAGTCTTTGTACGTACATTTACGCCCATTAGTACCATTAGCAGTTGTTCCTGCAGCTTCTGCGGTTTCTGCCCGAGAAGCGGCTTCAGCAGCAGTTGCGGCTACCGCAGCTCTTTCTGTCACTAGTGCTGCCTCTATACTGTCGGCAACCAGTTTCCTGATCTAGGCGGGTGTCATAGTAGTAGTAGCTCTCTTGGGTGGCATGATTCTTCAAAACAAGAAAAGAAGAGTGATACGTAAATAAGACGTTTCCGAAAAGTAGGTGCTCTAAGTGTCTTGTCATAAAATGAAAGCTTGAGGTTAAGTTATGATTAGCTGACATGCTTCTAGACGGCGGTTCACGAGGTGAGGTAGATGTGAATGTTCTTGCAACGCTTGAATGTACACATATGAATGAAACCTTTAGAAATCGAGTAGGAATGCAATCCGGACATAATTCTATTATAACTATTCCCAGTATTGCAAAATTCATCTCTGAGTCGGGCATAGGTGGTCAGCCTATGTCCCACTGTCCCAGGTCGAATATAGATGACCAGTCTGTATTCCACCGAGGTTTAATGAATTTTGAAATACTCAGCTCAGTTATACTAATATTATGTCCTTCACATTTGAAATGACGTTCTGAAAGACTACAGCAAGTGACCAAACTCGAGGTCGAATGATGAAACTACGCAAGGAAAAGGCGTAACGCTGAGACGTGTATGATATGCGAGCATGCTTATATGAAAGACAACTATAGTAATCAATGAGAATAAGCAAGTACAAATGATTTGAAAATAAGGCACAAATCTTATTAAATATGTCAGCGACAAACCACAAATAAGGCATCAGCTTGGCAGGCAGGCACGCGGCGGTCATAGGGTTAAGTTTTTGTAAATGTAGCTATAGTCTAGGTTTCAAAATCACCCAGTTCTCTATAGCCAAGGCTCTGATACCAATCTGTCACACCCCCAAAATCGGGTCCAGCGGAAGCATACATGCCACTGGGGTGTAACTCAATTGGTATCACAACACAAGTGCAAAGAACGGTTTTCATCTCAATCGTTTAGAATAAAACTCATTAGCAAAAGTGTTGAATTTACATTGATAAAAGTAGTGCGGAAATAGGCCCTTAAAACAATTAAAACGGTCCCCAAATGAATATCAGAGTCTCCTATGACCATGTCATGCCCTGCCAAAAGCCTCCTGTAGCGTGCTATTGCTTAATACCTGAAAATACATGCTAAAAGTGTCAACACGAGGTTGGTGAGTTCATAGAGATTAGTGTAAAATGTAAAGCATTTGAAAATGGTTTCCCAGCAAAGGCGTTATAAATCCACCCAGTTCCAAGCCCCGCCCATACAAGACTTGCAACCTGTGTGTTTACAACCCACTGCCAAATATGATTTGGTTTAAGTGAACGACAAATGATTTATGGACCACAAAATGTAATGTTAAGTGTGACAATGTCGCTGTATAAAGGTAAGTGTGATAATGTCTCCATATAACTAAATCTGACAATGTCGCCATATAAATAAACCTGAAAATGTTGCCATATCAATAAACCTGACAATGTCGCCATATCAATAAACCTGACAATGTCGTCATAAGATAAATTCTGACAATGTCGCCATATAAACAATTCTAATCTAGCAGTGTCGCCATGACAATGTCGCCATATATATATACCTGACAATGTCGTCATATAACTAAAATAATATGAAATCAACAGTCCATAACATAGGCAATATGAAATAGCTTAATGTACTAGTGTCCATAGTGAAATGATCAAGGGTGAACAATGTAAACACAAAATACTTCCGAGCAACGACTCAAGTATTTTAACCAATCAATAATGTTGAAAAATAACTCACGTCTCAAGCAAAACAAGCATGGAGTTTGAATGTAAAATGAGCATAGAGTTTAATGAAAAACGAGCATGTATTCTCCCCCAAAACAGTTACAAAACGAGTAAAAGGAGGGGCTATGAAACTCACCTGATGCGACAGCAACAATGATAATAATGAATATGCTGAAATGAGGCTCGGTCTCTAACCGCGACCTAACATGAATGATATGTTCTAATGTAAGCATGAAATGATGCTACACATGCAAATACGTATGTTAACGATACCACTCGTTACTTTTGAAAATAACGTTCATTGTCGAAAAATACATTTTTGACGTCTCGTTAAGTTAATAAACCCTTTTTGTACAAATGTGTTGAAACGGTACTCCACGATCCTTGTTTGGTGTTCTATCGGTAATATAATGTTTTCGTCGCAATTTACTATTTTTCACAACTTGAAAATGTGCCCAAATGGTCTCGCAAAACTAGTCGCGAAATGGTGTACGTTAAGTGTTAGTGAATAAGCTTGGCGTTTTTAGAAACCTCATATCTTTGTCTTGAATTCATATGTTTGTCATTTTGATCATACGCGTCACAATCCATGAGAAGATAGGCTCTCAATGTGACGTAGTGCAAAAACTGTTTTTATACTTAGAAACACTTTTCTAATAGTGGATGTCAAAAATAAATAGAGTTTGTGAATTGTCGGGCTTTAAACGTGCATATCTCGGTCGTTATAAGCTCGTTTTCTACGTTCTTTATATCCACGGATTCGTCATAACATGAACTAACATAATCTCAGTAGTTCGGCTCTCCTAGATCACGTCTAACACCTCGTTTGGTCCTTTAAAGTTCGGCAAACAGCAAGGTATTTTTCAGAAAATTAGTTTTTCGTCGTCTAACTTCGAAAAATCATAACTTCTTCGTTATAAGTCGGTTTTTAGTGATTCAAGCGGCCACGGTTTCGTTTTTGAAAGTATTTTCTGAATATGAAGGCCAAAATATCCCCTGAGTTACTGAGTTTTCCATATTTCACGATTTTGGACAGTAGGCTTATATACTTGTTAAAAACACATTTTTCTAGTTCAATACTTGATCAAACTACTTCCAAACAACACCACAAACACTCCAATCCTACCATACACCTTCTTAGGGTGTCATGGGGTCCTAAACATCACCAACCTTGGTGGGTTTCATGAGATTGTTAGTAAAAATTATAGATCTAGTGTTTAGGAAGAAAAATGAATAAAGTGGTATGTTTAACATAAGTAAGTTGCATTTTTAACTAACAACACTTGAAAATACATAATCATATGGATCAAATGAAAGTATAATATGATCATAAAGATGTTCTTGAACTTACTTGAAGATTATATGAGTTTAGATGAAAAAGGATCAAAACCTTGGAGTTTTTATTTCAAAACTCTAACAAGGAAGGCAAATGGAGCTAGATTGTAACTTGATCTTCAAAAATTGATGGATTATGGTTGGGGATCTTGGTGTGGCCGAACAAGGAAGAGAGAAAAGAGAGTGTTTGATGAATATTTTGCTAGTTGAATTGTAAATGAAAGGTGTTAGTGAAATAAATTAGAAAAGCACATGGAATCTATGCATTTATGGGAGGTAAGTAAATCATGTGCTTGGAAAATTAGAGTGTGCTAGGGGGGGGGGGGGGGGCGGCACATGTGGTAAAAAGAGATGAGATGTGATGTTAATTAAAGGTCTTGTCCAATGTAGCTAAGTGTTAATGTGTTTTGTGTATACATTAGGTGTTATCGTGTACCGAGTTAACTAAAAATAAATCGTGACGAGTTGAAATAAAATACGAAGAAGTTGTAAAAATTGTAAAATCATGTTACTGATAAGAAACGGGCGTTAGAATAATTATCGGGTTAAATTATCGCAAACCGACGGAGTTATAAGCGTATACCGGATAATATAGCAACAGGCCTCAAAACACCAGGTAAATTAATAATATAATTCTTATATCATTATAATAGTATGAAAATATATTAGGATCATAGTCGGGAGTATTGGGTATAATATCAGTAGAAATGACTGAGTGGTAACGTTAATTATATAAATAACCATACGTAAATTGAAATAATGCATATCCGTGCATGAATTAATGTACTGATGATGTTACTGATGTTATGCAGACTCCACTAGTCTACATGATGTGTCCTTCCTGACAATGCATGAATTCTCAGCTAAACCACCCTGGTTACGCAAATTTGAATACCCGTAAACCTAGTTTACATAATGATGAATGATGAGCAAGAATAGTGATTTTCTCTGGGAATAAATAGTGTTTTGTGAATAGTAAATTTTTTGATGACTTCTCAAAGTCTCAAACTGACTTCAAAAATGATGAATAGTGATTGGTGAATAGTAACCCATGAATAGTAATTCCCTAGATGAATAGTGTAATTTGAAGCTTGAAAAGGATCCAAAATTACGGGTTGTGACAATATAGACCTTATTGCACTCCATGAGTCTACAGAATAAGAGGATTAAAGTTTAGTTGGTCCATATCTTGGCGGGGCAAGTCACTAGATTTGCAGTCATGGTAGCCATATCCTCGTTTTACTATTCTTAGTAGACTTATTTTTTAGTAGACTTATTTGTTGTGGGTGCTTACTAATGTCGGACATGTATGTTGGCTGGGCAAGCATCGGCTACCATTATTATGTACCCGTGTTTCTTTGCATCCACTGCTTCGTCTGAAACATTCTTTGTTGCTTCATGTATAGTAGGGCTATGATGATTGCCACCTGTTTTCTGATACAAATGAAGTGAGGTGTCAAATATTGTCTCTATAACTTGGCAAAGCAAGTACCGGATGGCATTACTATGCAACTGCGTTTCTTTGCAGCCATGGTGGAGTCAAAAACCTTTTGCACCATATTTGGTTTAGAAATCTGAGCCTAAGAACTGCTACATATATAGTTCTTGAATCTGTAAAAAAATGCCTTGCTCCAGGCCAAAATCCGTTGACCTGTTTACGTTCGCTAACCCATATCTCTGACTTTGAAATGCATTTAACCTGTTTGTCCTTTCTTAAATCGGGTATCTCAAAACACTTTTGTTTGCTTCACATATAGCAGGGCTATGATGATTTGTACTTGGCAGGCCAAGGACCGAATGTCAGTATTATGCAACCGTGTTTCTTTATAGCCATGGTAGAGCCTACAACTGTTTGCACCGCTTTTGGTTTAAAAATCTGAGCCTAAAAACTGCTACGTACATACCTATTTAACCCGGCGCATACCTTTAAAACTCGGTTTACTTATAATTGGTGTGCCTGTTGTTATTGGCAGCGTACCAGATGTTTTTGAATTTGAATATTTCAAAAGTGGTTAGCGGTGGGGCGACAGTCATATTTGTTGGTTACAACAAAAGTTGTGCCTATAACTAATGGAAATATTACATGTTTAAGATATGCATTGCTTTAGTTGTTTATACACGATGGAAAACATAAATTTAACATCTAACATCATTTGCCAATATTGCCAAATAAAGAACGTGGTGCACTTTAAAGTGCAAAGTTTCCAGCCAACAACCTTTTTTTTCCTTTAGATTTAAAATTTCAAAGGAAACAGACCTGTTTGTCAGCCAGGTTCTTTCTGCTTTAAAGCCTATCACGTTCTTCATTTGAAAATATTGCCATGCGATGTTCATCATAGTTACCCATTCTGAGGTCCCATATAGTTCCTTTTGGTTTTTCAACAATCTAGTAGATCGCTTGGTGCAGGCCTTTGCATAAAGGGAGTTGAAACGCCAAAGGGAACTGTAAGGGACCTCAGAAGGGTTAACTATACTGCTTTATACCTGTGATGCCCAATATACCTGCCCGCTCTTACCTTTCTTCTCCAGCTCCTTTTGTTACTTCAGTTGGCTACCAATGTGTCTGGTTCAGGCCATTGTGTAAAGTTTTACTGAAATAACAAAAGGAGCTGGAGAGGGAGGTAAGAACTTCCAGCTATGTTAGCATAACAATTGTTTCTGAAATTTAATATCTCAATACTGGTGAACGGTAGCGATGTATGACCAGCATCCAATCACAGTTCACCACGATTCATTTAATCCGTTTGTTTCTAAACCCCGTTGTATTCATGATCCAACTAATAAGTTGGTGTTTCAGCTTGGTTATTCTCACTCACCTATTTTTCAGTTTAGCTGGTTTTTGCTAGACAACCATCTTTTATGCATCTTGGCAGGTTTAGTGGTACAAAGGCTTTTTATAGTCGGTCCTGTGCATTTGACCATAAGAGCAAATACAGATGTTCTACATCGTGTGCCAATATTAGCAAATGAAAACCATATGGTATTTTTTTTTTATTTGCCGATACTAACAGTTAATGTTATGTGCCTGTGATGGTTATTTTTTTCTCGCATATTCATAACTGCAGTTCCACGAAGGCCCCTGATCAATAATAGGGTACAATTCTTAAAGAAAGATGCGAAACAGAAGAGAATGTTGTGACAAGTGATTTGGTGCAAATTACTTCTTCGCAACGTCCTCTTCCGTTTCCTATCTTTCTTTCATAATTGTACCATATTGTTGATCAGGACCTTTTGTGGAACTGCAGTTGCGAATGTGCGGGAAAAAATTAACTCTCACGGGCACAAAACATCAGCTTTTAGTATCGCCAAAGAAAGAAAACTAAATGCTCTTCATTTTCTAATATTGACAACCGATGTACATCATCTGTGGTTGCTGTCATGATTAGATACGTACGACGACTGATCAGAACCTTTTGTGCGGTTGAACTTGCCAAGATGCATAAAACACAATTGTCTTTGCCAATAATCATATGCTTAAACTTTATAAGAAGTTTCCGATTTTTTAAGTGACTCAAGGCAGTTTTATAAAATGTTTAATGACGCCTTTTTTACATACTTAATCAATTATACTACATGAATCCACTTATATATTTTTTTATTTTTTTTCCCTACTAACAGGTTTTGTATATTCAACAGGATAATTGCATTCTATGGAAACATAGTAAATATCAAAAAATTGACAAAATATCAATGATGGATGTATGGAGACCAACCTAGCCTATTAGTGTATTCACATGGTCTATGCATCCATTGTTGATACTTTGTTAATATTTTTGCACGCGCCAGCTTTTCGCACTGACCTACGTCGACAAATTATGCTTCAACTCAGATCAAGATCGACTGTTGCTCAGATTACACTACTTACTCTCTTTGGAACTCAAACCTTTTTATTTTGCAGTGCCTCGCTTCATTTGGCATGTCGTTATATAACTAAAATAAACAAAAGATAAGTATTCATAGAATTTACATACTTAATCGATTATACTACATGAATCCACATATATATATTTTTTTGTTTTCTTTTTCCCTTGCTAACAGGTTTTGCATATTCAACAAGATAATTGCATTATATGGAAACAAAGTAAATATCAAAAATTGACGAAATATCAGCAATGGATGTAAGGAAACCAAGCCAACCTATTATACTATTGAGGCAAACTAAACACCAAAAATAAACAAAATATCAGTGATGGATGTACGGAGACCAAGCTGAGCTATTATTGTATTGACATGGTCTGTGCATCCATCGCTGATACTTTGTCAATATTTTTGAATAGGTACATGGATCTCATCGAAAATATTTGATGCTTCTTTGGGCTTCTTTTGCGGTCGTCAAGTCAACAGATTCGATATATATACTTCATATGTCTACTTTTCAAAGGTATAAAAGTTAATTTTATTGAATTTAAATTTGAAAATTAGCGACTGTGTAACCATAAACTTAAATATTAATATGTGTTTAGGAGATTCAACTTATAGTCTTTCATTGCCATGGAAAACGTCTATCATATAAAGAACTGACTTTGTAAAACTTAGTGAGAAATTATAATTGTCGATTCTATAAAAGTGTTTCAAAGAGAAGCTGAGAATAGCAACTTATGTATCAGATGACCACATTACTTTGTCGATGAATGGTTTAATTTAATAAATGAGTCTGGAATTTCAACATAGTTACTTATTCTAAGTTCCCATACAGTTCCTTTTGCTATTTTAACAATCTAGCAAATCGCCTGGTGCAGGACTTTGCACAAAGGGAGTTGAAACATCAAAAGGAACTGTAAGGGACCTTAGAAGGGTTAACTATGTTGCTTTTTAAATTCCATTCTTTTTTATGACTTAAAACCATCTATCTACAAAATAATGTGCGCATACACAGCTTGCTACATTCGACTTCACCTTGAAAACTTCAATTATTAGGGCACATCTATCTAACAATGTAGCTGGGTTCCATTGGTTAAATTGGCCGCGTTCCCTAAAACTATTTATCTATTAAGCACATCAATAGTTTTAGGGAACTCGGTCAAATTAAGCAATGGAACCCAAATACATCGTTTGATAGATGGGTTCTAATAATTGAGGCGTGTTGATTGTGATAATGATATAGTGTGTGTTGTTCATGACAAGCCACACTCCTTCATTATCCCATTTAACATGCATCCTAATACTCACATACTTTTCTAGAATCGGCGTATTTTTCTTCAGCACACCTTGGTACTTTGAGCTTCCCCTCGAAAACCCATTCCTATGTAACTGTGATTGCAATGGGTTTGGCACAAACCTCTACACATATTTCATTAACATGGGAATGGGATTTCGAGTGGAACCTCAAAGTACGAAAGTGTATCGTGGTACGAACAACGATCACATGATTACAACCAACGTGGTTGGTCTGACCTTCTCCTCGAATTCCTTTTGGTATTTAAACGGCCTATCAATACGTCTGGTGCAGACCATTGTTTAAAGACCGTTTAAATAACAAAAGGGATTTGAGCAGAAGGTCAGAGTTTCCACCATGCATTCAATTATTCCATTCAACTTCAAATGCTGGTAACGAAATATGAAAACACCTTATTTTATATATTTTCATCATTCAAAGATGGTGCAGGAGATGACAAAAATCCTAAGGCCTTCGTTAAAAAAACGATTTTTTACCATAAGAGCAATAAAGACTACTTGGTATTTTTCTATTTGCCGATACTAACAGTTAATGTTCTGCGCCTGTTATAGTTAACTTTTTTTTTTTCATATTCATAATTGCACTTCCATAAAAGACCTTGATCAGCAATAGGGTACAATTACTAAAGAAATATGAGTAACCGAAGAGAATGCTGTGCCAGGTGATTTGAACCAAATTACTTCCTCGCAGTGTCCTTTTCCGTTTCCCATCTTTCCTCCATAATTGAACTATACTGTTGATCAGTACCTTTTATATAACTGCAGTTGCGAATATGCAAAAACAAATTAACTCTTACAGGTACAGAACATAAACTTTTAATATTGGCAAATAAAAAAATTGCAGCTAATCTTCGGCCACTCTTAAGATTAAAAAAATATTTTTTTATATCACACGCCTTAGGCTTTTTGTTATCTCCTCTGCCATCTTTGAATGATGAAAATTTTGTATGATCATCTCTGTTTCAGGTATTCGGAGAATCCTCTTTAATAGCCGAACAATTTTTCCCGCACCACAAAAGCCTACAGGAACAGAGTTGATACTCCCACATCCATAGCATGAGTAGTTAAAGCAAGTGAATGAACGGGATAATGAAGGAACGGAGTCGATGCTCCCGCATCCATAGCATGAGTAGCTAAAACGTAGAAATTACAATTTTTCCTGGACTCTTTTGTTTTGTTATGGTACATCTAATTTGCCGATTTATTGCTTTTATATGTTCATTTATACAAAATTACATATGAGTATGAAAACACAAACAAAATCGCTGCTTACGATATATATGAAAGCCTCTCAAAGTATCCTTACCTATAGCTTTCAGTAATAACTCTGATCTTATTCTGACTTTCAGGAGTTTTTTTTATCAGAGCAAATGATCCGCAGTTATGAGACGGTGTTTATCATTCCACTTAATGTATCATGAGACGGTGTTTATCATTCCGCTTAATGTATCCATTATTTCAAAACATTGATACTGCCCAATTAAGGTACTATTAAATGTGCCATTATTGTGTGATCGTTAATCCCACTTTCCTTTTGCATGGTTAATTAAACACTATTATTTTTGCTAAAGAGCTCTAAATTATTCACCTTAAATAACAAACACCAGGTTTGCAACGCATGAAACCTGTGCCTACTTAAAATCACTTGGTTTGGTCAACAAACTAGCTGCCAAGAGGTGTTGATTTGTCGCGATTCCACTTCCACAAGAAGCACTGATCAACAAAATCTTTAATAAGTTGACTACGATGGGTACATCTCTTTTTTATGGCTTCTTAATACACAGGCACACATAAAAAAATCTGCTTTCATTTATTTGCCAATACTAAAACACAAATGTATTTCACATCGATCATACACAAAAAAACTTTTGGTTTCTGACAGTATGTTTTTTTCCGTATATTCGTAGTTTCAATTCGACAACAGACCTTGATCAGCAGTAGGATACAATTCTAAAAGATTAGTGCGAAATGGAAGAGGATCGTGTGACAAGTAATTTGGTGCAGATGACTTCTTCGCACTATCCTATTTCATTTCCCACTGATCTTCCAGGATTCAATCATACTGTTGACCACAACTTTTATATAGAAGTGCGGTTACGAATACCAGATAATCTTTGCCACTATTAAAGGCATAAATTTTGTTACCGTTTATAGACAATTTGATGTTTGCTTATACTTTTAGCAATTTATTACAGAAACTGTTATTACGAAGACATCATTCACACAAAATGGCCGAGAACTTAAAGGAAAGAGAAGAAACCACTGCAATTGAAAAGCCACCACCGAGTGAAGACCGATAAAGCAGGTATCGATAATTCTCTTTGCACAATTTTTTTTAACATTAGACCCGCAATTTCTATTTCATCGTGTTCTGCCTGTTTTGACAATCCTGCAAATACTAATCACTAAACCGATCTGCATATGCACCAGCCAGTCTGTTTGGATTGGAATTGTACAAGTTGCTGAAAGGATATTGCAAAAGAGGTAAGATACATAACTTCCAGGATATTAGATATATTCGCCTGCATAAACCAAGCTGGAAGATTCTTGGTTTCACTGTACATAGCAGAGATCCGTCTGCTCAGATACTTGCAATGTACCTTCAGAAAATGCAGCGTGTTATACCTCAACCATTCAGTTAATACTGTTCTTTTGTCGTCAAAGGGAATCTGTCCTTCGTTTTGCTTCTCCCGGTCATCAGGTGCGACGTTAACTGAATGGTTCAGATACAACATGTTGCGTTAAACAACAATAGGATACAATTTATAGAACACCTGCTAACTGAATGGTTCAGAAGCAAAACGACGTGAACTGTTGTATCTGAACCATTCAATAGGGTTCATATACAACACACTTTCTGCAAGAGGCCTTCATTAACAATAGGGCAAAATTCTGAAAAAGTGATGCGAAACGGAATAACATAGTGTCACAAGTAATTCAGTGCAGATTACTTCTTCACACTATCCTATTTCATTACCCACTGATCTTGCGGAACTCAATCGTTTTGTTGATCAGTTTTGTAACTCTGATTCCATAGGAGACCATCAACAGTGGGGTACAATTCTGGGAGATTGGTGCGAAACGAAATAGGATGGTATGCCAAGTAATTTGGTACACATTACTTCTTTGCACTATCCTATTTCGTTTCCCACCGATCTCCCAGAATTCGATCGTATTGTTGACCATGACTTTTTCTTGAAGGACCATACGACGTCCAATGTAACTGGCTGGTCTTACCTTTCTTCTCCACTTCCTTTTAATAAAATGAACTGGAAAGAAAGGTAAGAACTCCCAACTAGAAAACATTGTACGCCATATACCATACGAAATTGCATATGAATATAAAAACAAAAACAAAAAAAATTCCTGCTTACAATATATGAAGGTGTCTCAAAGTATCTTTAGTTATAGCTTTCGGTAATAACTCAATTTTTTATGATAATATATAAAGCTGAAAAAACATCGTACCAACATTTACGACTTTCATGTTGGTATTTAAAGTTAAGCTGAAGAAATTTGGACACATTTATGCAAGCTACAATAATAACATGTGATCTTATTCTGATTTCACGGGTTTTTTGTACGGAAGCAAATGACCCACGGTTATGAAATGGTAATAATCATTCCGCTTAAAAGAAAGAGCAGAAAGAACTGCAGTTGAAAAGCCACCGGAGAGTCAAAACCGATGTAGCAGGTATCGATTATTTTATTTGCAACATTTTTTTTAACATTAACCATGCGATTTCTATTTAATCATGTTCTTCCTGTTTTGGCAGGCCCGCAAATACGAATCACCAAACCAATCTACATGCGCACCAGTCGGTGTCTTTCGAGTGGAATTGCACACGTTGCCGAAACCATATTGCAAAAGAGGTAAGATACATAACTTCCAGGATTCTAGATATATTGGCCCGCATAAACCATGCTGCAGGATTCTTGGTTTCACTATAAATAGCAAAGATCCACCCGTTCAGATACTTGCAATGCACCTTCAGAAAATGCAGCGTGTTATACCTGAACCATTCAGTTAATATTGTTCTTTTGTTGTCACACTCATTTGTATTACGACGCTAACTATACAACACGTTGCGTTCATCATCCTAAAGACGAAACAATGTTTTAGACATACTTACTGATGCAATAAAGATCACACATAAAAATCTTGAAAATTCTTTGGCAAATCTTCATTTCGTCTTGCTTCCCCTAGTCATCAGGTACAACAGCGAGGCAACATCTGAATCAAAGACAGAACTGCTATATAGCAAAGAATGAACCATCACATGCAGCCTTGCATTTGACTTGGAAATGAAAGAAGTAGATGAAAAACTAGAGGTGAGAAAATCAAGCCTTGCTTCTCCCAGTCATCAGGTAAAACAGCGAGGCAACATCTGAATCGAAGACAGAACAGCTATATAGCAAAGAATGAACCATCACATGCAGCCTTGCATTTGACTTGGAAATGAAAGAAGTAGACGAAAAACTAGAGGTGAGAAAAGCAAGCCCAGAAAGAAAAGGAGAGTACGGACGAAGGGCTAACCCAACACCAACCCAATAGAGCTAGCCAGCAAGCTCAGGCTAACAACTGGGTCGATCTCCGTGCACTAGACCCCTTTACTAATAAAGGAAAGCTTGCTTTAATTGAAGTAGGGGCTACGAAGGCGTATAAACTTGTGAAGGCATGTAAACTTGCTTGATTATGGACTGGACCAGCACACATTTTTTTCTCCATTCGAATATTGACTATTACGAAAGTAGGTTTGGTTATATACTTTTTTTAGATGGATTCTCCATTCAAATATTGACTATTGTTGGTCACCCTAACAAACAATAATACAACGTTGATTTTTGGCCAACAATAGCCAATATTCGAACGGAGAGTCCATCTGGAAAAAGTATATTACCAAACCTACTTATGTACGTATAGCCAGCAAACATATACAATGTCTTTTATATATAGACTAGCTTTTGTATGAATTGCATACCATTCTGTTATTAGTTATACCAATTCATATGTTTCAATTTATACATACATCCGAGCCATACAAACAAATACAGCGCAAAAAAAATCCCGCGAGGCCGCAACGCGGATTATTTGAATGTATTCTCCAAAAGGTTTAAATAGGCGGAGAAACCCCAACTCCATACACCTTTTATTGTCGACCCACGCTAACCCTTACCAAAAGACCAGCCCCAAGCAATGTTCAGCTATTTTTTGTGAACCGGGGGAGTTGATATTATCATTATGTGAATGTATTATATATATGCAGTTACGTAAGTTGATTGATGCTTCATAGAATTAATGTTGTATGGCGATAAGCAGGTTGGGAAGGCTTTTGTTCAGCAGTATTATGATATGTTACACGAGTCACCGGGGTTACTTTATCATTTCTATGTTGGATCCTATTGGATCAAATTAATAACGAAATTGAAAAACAAGAAATTGACAAGAACTTTTAATTGTATTGTTGTAATTGTTGTTGTTACAATGAAGATACAAACAATCTATTTATACTAATCTAAGAGAAATCTTCCAACCATCACAACCCTTCATGGAAAGTCATGACCCTTTGGTGATGAACTGTTTTGGCGCCTCTTTCTGATCGGTGTGTCCTCTGGAGGCGTCGATCCATTAAGATGGAGGTTACCATATTTGGTTCTTGTCACAATGCACCCTTATACTAATCTATACCTTCTAAATAGATATTAAACATACTATAGGTTATTTACATGACGGCCCTTATACTTTGATGTGAGGGATTAAACTATCATTCTCCCCCTTAATCACGAACATCTTCAAGATCCGGTTTGCCGTCAGAGAAGTGTTGGTTCGTCGTCTACATCCCAGATCAGGTTTGCCTCCTCATTCTTTTCCGAATTTGGACATTCATGCTTGAAGTGTCCAAGTTCATTACACTTGAAACATCTTATGCGATCCTTACTTTGTTGGAAGTGATTTCCATCTTTATTTCTCCATGTCTTCCAATTTCCACCTTGGCCACGTCCTTTGTATTCTTTACTTGAACTCACATGACCACATCGTTCACATTTATGTTCCTTTACTTTCTCCTTCCCATCTTCTTTGGTAAACAGAAGTTTACTTGACACGTCTTCTTCCTTAGATTGCTTCTTGGTGCGTTCCTCAAAAGCCTTCAATCTTCCCACGACTTCTTGGAATGGCATCGTATTAAGATCAACAAATTGTTCGATTGCAGCAACAATTTGAATATACTTCTCCGGTACTGAGCCCAAAAGTTTACGAACCAATCTCTTATCATCCAAGGTATGCCCAAGACTGCTTGCTTGTGATGCAATCTCACTAATCTTTCCCGCATAGCCATCGAGTGAATCATTAACATCCATCTTTAGTGATTCAAAGTCTGACTCGGGTGTCTGTAACCGCGCTTCTTTAACCCTATCAACTCCTACATGCCGAACCTTCAATGCATCCCAAATTTCTTTCGCTGAAGTAAGATTAGCAATTTGCAATATCATGTTTTCTGGAAGTGCTTGGTATAACATTGCAATTGCTGTGTTGTTTTTCTTCTGATCCACTTCAGTTCCCACTATCGGTTCTACTGCTTCCCAAATTCCATGGACGTTAAAGATTGCCCTAATCCTTAAAGCCCAAATAGTATAATTTGTAGAGTTGAGGATTGGGCACTGGAAGTTCATTGACAATCCTACTGCTACATTTTCATTCTTCTTCGGTGAATCCCCAGACATCTTTCTTGTATTCTTTCTCCCAATCTTAACAGTCTGACTTCGTACTCCACAGGTTTCGGATCGATCTTGATTTCAACTTTACTAGTATCGGATCAAAAACGATATCAACCTTCAACTATGATTAATTTGATATCAACTCTGACAGTTTCGGATCAAATTCATCAACCTTCTTCAATAACAGTACACGGGTTTTTTCGGTCGCAAAGCGAATCAAAAACCAAACATTACTTCAAAGAACAGTATACGGGTTTTTCGGTTGCGAGGAAAAACAAAACCAGTTGTTTCTACCGATAACAATACACGGGTTTTTGGGTTTCCTAACAAATCAAAACCTACTGTTCTAACGAAGAATAGTAAACGGGTTTTCGGTTGCAAGGCAAATCAAAACCAATTGTTTATCTCTGCCGACAACAATGCCCGGGTTTTTCGGTTGCCTAAACAAATCAAACCAACTACTCTAAACACACCGGTATACGGGTTTTTCGGTCACGGAGTGAATCAAAACCAACCGTTACTTCCAAGAACAACAATAATCCACTTTATTCTTATGACTAAAAAAAATCAAACAATGGTTCTGACCTTTTTCCCTTCGATGGATCAGTAGAAAAATAGAGCAATAACCCCTTTTTTTCCCTTCGATGAATCTGGGCGTGAAACCTTCTGATCGATCGTTGATAGACAAAAAACAACCACTGCTTTGATCGAGTTCTTCTTCTTCCCAAGAGTGATAACCGCTCTGATGCCACTGTTGGATCAAATTAATAACGAAATTGAAAAACAAGAAATTGACAAGAACTTTTAATTGTATTGTTGTAATTGTTGTTGTTACAATGAAGATACAAACAATCTATTTATACTAATCTAAGAGACATCTTCCAACCATCACAACCCTTCATGGAAAGTCATGACCCTTTGGTGATGAACTGTTTTGGCGCCCCTTTCTAATCGGTGTGTCCTTTGGAGGCGTCGATCCATTAAGATGGAGGTTACCATATTTGGTTCTTGTCATAATGCACCCTTATACTAATCTATACCTTCTAAATAGATATTAAACATACTATAGGTTATTTACATGACGGCCCTTATACTTTGATGTGAGGGATTAAACTATCATTCTATAAGGATACCAGTCAACTTGGTCGCCCAGAGGACGATGGTTCTTTTAGCGTCACTACTACCAGGGATGTACGTAAGTATGATCTATGCCAATATTTTCTAATAATAATTTTGCGAACATTTATGCCTTAGTTTTTTAATATTGGTACTTACATAAATGCAGGCGATTAATGCTAAAATTCGGTCGCTAAACTATGGTGACTTCAAGTTTGAGATCAAATATTTTGATGCACAAACATCATTAAACTATGGAGCCATCCTTCTAGTCATTGGATGCATGACTGGAAAGGATAATATAGTGAGGGGTTTTAGTCAATCGTTCTTCCTTGCACCTCAAGAAGGTGGATACTTCGTACTTAATGACATGTTCCGTTACACTGACAACGTTACATGTGGGCAACTGGGCAAGGTTATTGAAAAATAAACAAATTTTTATGTGACTAAACAATATACAAATTTGGAAATTCTATTAGTTCTTTGCTCATCTATTTTATTTTTGATATGTAGAACCCGAAGTTGTTGCAACGCCGGCGAATAATGTTCCCGAGCAAAGTGCTCTATTGACAAAGGAATCTCAAACACAAATGGTTGCTTCCGAGGTTAGAATATAATCTAGTTTTTCAGCTTAATAACTGTATTTAGGAGGTTGTATGCTTTCAATATACCATTTGGATAACTTTTCTAACCCATTTGACATGTTTCAATTTTAGCAAATTTGTATTGGACCTATAGAAAAAATCAAAATCTGATATGCAAGTAAATATGCCTAAATTGTCATGTCTATTGAATTCTAAACTCAACTTGTTCTGGTTACATAGATAGAGTCATATATTATTTGCATTTTTGTATGGTAAAATCATCTGAAAATGCATCATACTTGCCACCTTATTCTTTTGTTGGCATCAAACTTTTTTTTTCTTCTATTGTGGGCACATACTTCCTTAATCACCTCTATTGTAACTATTTTAAGGGAGATGTATGACGTGGCACTACTTAATCACAATAATTATGTTATATCCCCTTTTTTTATAACTTTGGGTTTCTTTTTACAATGTTTGATAGTTCGAGGTTGTGTTTTATATTATGTTTCATTAACCCAATTCCCTCTCACACAATTATACGTTTCCCTCTTCCCCAAATTTTTTGTTTTCCCTAAACGGTCGACATAACTAACCCTAATTCCACAGACGCAGTAATTGACCCACATTTGATGTGCGTTTTCATAATTCAGGTACATTTACTTTGATTTCGTTGCTTATACTATGTTTTTATCAATATAATTACCCTAATTAGGCTAATTTTCACAAACCCTAATTTTTCGTATTTTGTGATTTTTGTAACAGCATGATACCTGGGACCAATTTACATCAATTTGATGTACACAATGATGGGTTCTTTGCACATTCACCTTTAAGGTATAAGGATGGGGTGATTCTGAATATGGTTGTTCCAAGGATGACCTACGAAATATTTGCTCAGTTTGTGGAAGAAAAAGTTGGTAACTACTTCCAAGGTTTGTATTACAAAGTTCCAAATATTGATTTAGAGAAAGGCTTAGTTAGAGTAACAAATGATAAGGAAATAGCATACATGTTTGATGTTGCTGACTTGTTTGGTAGGCTAGAGCTCTATTTAGATCACTTAGATATGGATCTGTCAGAGTATCTAGGTAATGCAGATACCTCTTTTATGGATGAAACTGTATCTAAGGGAAAAGGCACACCCAAAAAAAGGTATTGCAATGAGTTTTCTGTGGATGAGTTGATTCATTGGGCTGAGATGGAGGTCCAGGTTGAGGGTTCATCTTCTTGCCATCCTAGAAACTCAGAGGGTGATAGTAGTAGGACTAGGGTGAATGTTGATAAGGGCAAAGGGAAGGTTACAGAGGATGCAACAGATGGTGATGATGATTCTGAATATGATAGTGACTTTGATAGTGACTATAATTCAGATAAGTCAGTTGACTATCTTAGTCCTGGTGAGGAGGAGTTGATTGAACTAAGGAAGAGAATGAAAGCTAGTAGAGGGAAGGAAGCTGAGGGTATTCCAGAAATGAATGATGACACTATACCTACTGATGACACCATACCTACTAGTAACCATGGAACAGAAACACTGGTACAACATGATTTGTTCATGAATAACCTGATGAGAAGGCTACAAGCTACTGATGAGAATGGAGCATATCAAGATCCTTTTGTTTGTGTGGAGAAAAGTGTGGACAGGTATCCGGTGTATGATGAGGCTACCCACTGGAGACTTAGGCATCCAAAGGTATGCTTCTATAATATGAAATTGTGATATTATGAAGTTGTGATATTGTTTATAAATGATTGTTCTTTTTGAAATGCAGGTTGGTGAAAAGTATCCGACTGTTGCAAAGTTTAAGGAGGGACTCACCTTCTATGCATTAGCTAATGGCTTTTCAATTTGGTATGAGAGGAGCACCAATAAGAAGGTTGTGGCTAAATGTGGATATAGACCACCAAGGATCACAGACCCTGACAAAGGTAAACAGAGGAAGCAAAAAAGGTATCCTACTGTAAGTACCTCTGAGTTACCTTCCTGTCCATGGAGATGTTATGCTAGGTGGATGAGAAAAGAAAAAACTTTCCAAATACAGACATTAGTTGATGAACATAAATGTGTTAGGAATTTTGAATTTGGGTCATTGGTAAACTATAAGTGGATAAGATCTGTGTTTGGTGAAAAGATTAGGGATAACCCTGATATTAGGTTTACTGCTATAGCTGACCTAGTTATGAGGAAGTATAAATTCAAGGTATCCCTTAATCAATGTAGAAATGAAAAAAGGTTTGCTTTGACAGCATATGAAAAATCAGTTGATGAGCATTATGCATTGTTGAGATCATATGGAAGGGCAATATTAGATACCAATCTTGGGTCCACTGTGAAATTAGGTGTGACTGTAAATCCAGATCAGAAAACCTACTTTGATAGGTTTTATGTGTGTTTTGCTGGATTAGCAGATGGTTGGAGGGCTGGTTGTAGGAAAGTTATTGCCTTAGATGGCTGTTTTCTTAAAAGGCCAAACCAAGGTGAAATTCTTACAGCCATTGGAAGAGATGGAAATAACCACATTTACCCAGTGGCTTGGGCAGTGGTTAATGTTGAAAACAAGGACAATTGGAGCTGGTTTTTAGAGTTGCTTGAAGGAGATTTGGGTTGCACCAAAGGACAAGGTCTAACTCTTATGTCAGATCAACATAAGGTATGTTTGTATCCAAAATTATTTCCTTAGTGTCTTATTAATACATATATTATAACATTGTTATTATATATAGGGTCTTATTGAAGCTGTGAAGGATGTAATGCCATATGCCGAACACAGGCAATGTGCAAGGCATATTTATGAAGGCTTTAGGAAACAATTCACAGGCTTGGAGTTTAGAGACTTGTTTTGGGCAGCATCAAAAGCCTCATATCCACCACTCTTCTACAAGACAATGGAAAAGATAAAAATGGCAAACCCAAAGGCTCATAAGTATCTTATGGATAAGAATCCCAAAACATGGTCAAAGGCTTTTTTTGAAGTTAACAGAGGATGTGAGGCGGTTGAGAATGGATTTAGTGAATGTTTTAATAGTGTTATTTTAAGTGTTAGGGACAAGCCATTGATAACTATGCTAGAAGCTATCAGAGTGATAGTACTAGAGAGGATGCACAGAATGAGGGAAATCAGTAAGAAATGGAACCCTGGAGTTTGTCCCAGCATTCAAAGGAGATTGGAATTGCTGAAAGATCAACAAAGGTAACTCTATTTTAAATTAATTGTGTATTATCTTATGAAAGATGTTGCATTGATACATATAACTGTGTTATGTTGCAGGTTCTGGCATGTTATCCCTGCTGGTGGGAATGTGTTTGAGGTGAGATCAGGAAGTGACGCATTCACAGTTGATGAACCAAAGATGTCTTGCACATGTAGAATGTGGCAGTTATCAGGTATACCTTGTGTGCATGCTACAAAGGTAATACTCTATCTAAACAAGCTACCAGAGGCCTATGTTCCATCTTGGTTTGAAACAGACATGTATTTTGAGGCATATCACCATTATTTAAAACCAGTTGGAGGTATGAATTTCTGGCCTGATCAGAGTATGTACTCAGTAGTTTTACCTCCTAAACCCAAAAAAATGCCTGGTAGGCCTAGAAAGAAAAGAATTAGATCAAAGGGTGAGGGTGGTAGCTCATCAAAAGTGTCAAAGGTAGGTATTGAGATTACTTGTAGTATCTGCAACCAAATTGGGCACAACAAAAAAAGGCACCTAAAAAACAGTAAGGGTTGTAGCTCAGTTGAAAAGGCACCTAGAAAAAATGTTGGAGGTATGCCTAGAAAGAACAAGGTTAACCAGGATGAGGCATCTGTGGCAGATGATGTTATGTAGGTCAGACAAAGAAAAGAGAATGAAACAAGTGGGTCAAATAGAAAGAACAAGAAAAGAGGTTGCACTTCAACTTATGCAAGATGGTTTGGTGAGCAGCAGAATGAAGAGCAAACTGAGATTGACTTGACACCTGTTCAAGATGATCTCATGCAGACACAAGAAACTCAAACACAAAAGGTCAGAGTGAGGAGGCCTAGTGAAAGAATCATCAAAAGGAAGTTGGCAAAAAAATTGAATGGCCAGGGCAGCACTCCTCAGTCTGCCATGAATATAGATGATGCTTGAACTACTGTCATTTAATGTGCCCATTTTGTACATCTTTTGAGGGCAACTTATGTAAACAATTGGTAACTAATCTTGGTATGTAATATGGCTAGAACAAGTAGTATTTAGTAGCCACTAATGTATTTAGTAGAACAAGTAATATTTAGGGCAACTTATGTAATGACCATCAACCAATAGCCCATTTTGTACATGATACAGGGCACTTTTGATGGTCAATCCAAAAACTGTTATGTCAGAACATAACAAAATGCAGTATGCAGTTTGGTATTCCTTTTACTATTCTTCATGTGACCTTATCTTTTTGCTCTATATAACATAACAAAATGGATTCCAACATTCATAAGATTACTTTGTTACTTCAAAGGTGAAAAGTAGCACAAAAGTGACCAACAAACATGACATAAATACAGTAACATAACAAATGGTCAAAGATTTCATAAATACAGTAACATAACATTAAAAAGATCCTTAGATCACTTCGATAATGACATACCAACCAAAACACAGATTACACACAAACATCCTAACATGATGATACACAACCTATCATACAATTCCAACTTTGAGTTTCTAGCCTTCAACTCATCTTCCAATCTTGACTTTGTAGCCTTCAACTCATCTTCCAACCTTGACTTGTCCAAAGCAAGAGACTCAATTATGGGTCCACTATCCTCATTGTTCTTCATTCGCTTCTGCCTTAGATAGAACCCATACACCAACTCTTTGTAGTATTCACTAGGAAGATCTTCATCAAGAAACTCATACACATGACAAACATTGCATGTGACGAATCTCTTACCCGGATTCCTCCTTGTGGTGGCTGTTTGCACTCTTAATTGACGATTACAGTTACAAAAATGTTCAATCTTACCTCCAATTAAATGGGATTGAGCTGTGCTTGAACTGCTCATGCTTTAGGGTTCTTGTTCGACCATTTATGGAGAAGGGATTATTTGGGGAAAGAGGGAAAATAAATAAGTTGAAAGGGGATGGTAGGGTTTGCAAGTGGAAAAAAACAATAGATAAAAATCACCCTCCAAGTTACAACATTGTCAAAACGGACCCAAAAGTGTGAAAAAACGGGGTAAAACGGGATTATTTTGATTAAGAAATGCCACATCATCAAAATAGTTACAATAGAGGTGATTAAGGGAGTATGTGCCCACAATAGAAAGAAAAAAAAGTTTGATGCCAACAAAAGAATAAGGCGGCAAGTATGATGCCTTTTCAAATGATTTTCTCTTTTTGT
>CP139509.1:224787866-224832471 GCA_021014915.2 Artemisia tridentata subsp. tridentata
TTTGTGATAAATAACATGTGCTAGTTTGTTTTGAGTATACTTCAGGTGTTATCGGGTACCGAGTTATCTTGAAATAAATACTAACGAAGCGAAATAAAATACGACGAAGTTGTAAATATTTGTAAAATGATGTTACTGAAAAGAATCGGGTGTCGGAATAACTGTCGGGTTAATTTGTCGTAATTTGACGGAGTTATAAGCCCTTAACGAAAAATATAGCAATTGGTTTATTAACACCGGGTAAAATAATAATATAAACTTTATATTATTAAAAGTAGTATGAAAATTTATTAGGATCATTGTCTGGAGTACTGGGTATAATTGTTAATAATACTGACTGAGTGGTAACGTTAATTAAATAAATAACCTCACGTAATATGAATAATGCATAACCGTGCATAGTGAAAACCCGATAATGTGAATTGTGACAGTCTCCACCCGTTAAAGGAATTCAGTCCCTGAATTCAGCTCGCTCGTTCTACGTACGTACGTTCTCATGGTCAGGTTTGATGGGGGTAAACTTTCCCATGATCGAGCATAGCCTTCAAAAGACCTCTAGGTAACCGATTTTTACTTAATCCCACAACTCATCAAACAAGAACTGTCATGGGATTAGGCTAAATCGGTTTGAGGTTGTCAATTCAAATTTAATCTCACAACTCATCAAACAAGAACTGTCATGAGATTAAACTGAATCGGCTCGGGTAACAACTTGATTCCAGTTTGATCCTCGCAACTCATCAAACAAGAACTGTCACTTAGATCAAACTAGGAACAAGTGGTTTGAAGGAGGTCTTTTGAAAATTTGGCTCGATTATGGAATTGCTTACACCGATCAAATCAATCCGGACATAATTCCATTATAACTACTCTCAGTATTGCAAAATTCATCTCTGAGTCGAACATAGGTGGTCAGGCTATGTCCCACTATCCCGGGTCGAATATAGATGACCAGTCTATATTCCACCGAGGTTCAATGAATTTTGGAATACTCAGCTTAGTTATAATAATACTATGTCCTTCACATGTAAAGGGTGGTTCAAAAGACTAAGGCAAGTGATCAGGCTTGAGGTCGAATGATGAAACTACGTAAGGAAAAAGGTGTAACGCTACGACGTGCATGATATGTAAGCATACTTATATGGAATACAATTATAATAATCAACGAGAATAAGTGAGTATAATCTATCTGGCAATAAGATATAAATCTCATTAAATATGTCAGCAACAAACCACAAATGAGGCATCAGCTTGGCAGGCATGCACGTGGCGGTCATAGGGTTAAGTTTTCGTAAAAGTAGCTATAGTTTAGGTTTTAAAATTACCCAATTCTCTATAGCCTAGGCTCTGATACCAATCTGTCACACCCCCAAAATCGGGTCCAGCGGAAGCTTACACATCGCTGGGGTGCAACTCAATTGGTATCATAACACAAGTGTAAAGAACGGTTTTCACATCAATCATTTAGAATATATTTGATAAGTCAAAAGTGTTAAATTTACATTATGAAAAGTGGTGCGGAAGTTGGCCCATAAAATAAGTTAAGCGGTCCCAAATGTTTTATCAGAGTCTTCTATGACCATGCCATGCCCTGCCAAAAGCCTCCAGTAGCGTGCTATTGCTTGGTTCCTGAAAATACATGCTAAAGTGTCAACACGAGGTTGGTGAGTTCATAGAGTTTGCTATAAATAAGTTGAAAAGCCTTTAGAGAAAGTTTCCACAGCATAGGCATTGTAAATCCACTCAGTTCCAAGCCCCGCCCATTCAAGACTTGCAACCTGTGTGTTTACAACCCAATGCTAACATAGTATGTCTAGAGTAGATGTCTTGCATATCAATGCATCATGAGATTACTGGGTGCCATTTCCCAAAGAATACTGGGTGTCATTTCCCAAAGATTACTGGGTGCCATTTCCCAAAGATTACTGGGTGCCGTTTCCAAAGATTACTAATAGATCTTATGCTGCTCACTAGGAGACTTATGTTCGGCTACCCCAAGTGTTTGATACTTAGGTCCGTGTTATGTTCTATACGGCTACCCCAAGTGTTTGATACTTAGGTCCGCGAATTGCTTTCAAGAATAACGCAAATAAGTTTAACACAATCATATATGTAAGTAAGCAGTTTAAGCATGTATCTCCCCCAAAAGTTCAAAACGTATAAAGTAGGGGCTATGAAACTCACCTGATGCGATAGCAACAATGATAATAATGAATATGCTGAACTGAGGCTCGGTCTCTAACCGCGACCTAATATGAATGATATGATCTATCGTAAGCAATGATACAATGCAACACATGCAAATACGTATGTTAACGATACCACTTGATACTTTTGAAAATACCTTTTATAGTCAAAATATACATTTGTGACATATTGTCAAGTTATAAATCATTTCTCGTTCATATATAGTGAAACGGTACTCAATGATCCTTATTTGGTATGTTGTAGTCAAATATACTAATTTTGCCGCAAAACAATACTTTTTGCAATATTTGATTTATGTCAATTTTGCCGTGTAAAACTAGTCGCGAAAAATATGTATACTTTGTATGTTAATATTCCAACTTGCCGTTCTCAAAAACCTTATAACAATATTTCAATATCGTTACTTTTGACGTTGGATCAACCGCGCCTCGATCGATTTGGTAAACGGCTATCAATATTTCAAGTTATGAAAATACTAGTTTTAACACTTTATTTTCTTCTAAAATGTGGGCTGCCAAAATGTATATATATACCGTCGGGTCTTTAAATGTCCATATTTTGTTCGTTACAAGCTCGTTTTTAACGTTCTAGGTATCCACGCGTTCGTATAAACCTATACTAACGTATTTTCAATGTCTCGGCTCATCTAGATCATGGTTAACGGCTCGTTTTGCTCCTGAAAATACGTCCAACAGCATGCTGTTTTTCAGCAAAGTGTATGTTTCGTCGCGTAACTTAAATATTTCATAACTTCTTCGTTATAAGTCCGTTTTTTGTGATTCAAGCGCCCATGCGTTCCTTATTGAGTGTATTTTATAATTATTAAGACCGAAATGGTTCACAAAAATCTGAGTTTTCCAGGAAAGAAAAATCGTGGCAGTAGGTACATATATATATCTCAAAAATACATTTTTCTAGTTCATAACTTAATCAAACTTATTCCATTCAACTCCACAAACACCCTTGATCTACCATACACTTCTCAAAGTGTCATGGGGTCCTAAACTTAACTAAATATAGTGTGGTTCATGAGGTTGCTAGTAAAAATTATAGATCTAAAGATTATAAGAGTTTTTAAAAGAAAAGTGGTACCATAACTAAGTATTTTGCATTTTTAACCATTATCACATGAAAATATATAAACATAATGATCAAATGAAAGTAAAACATGAAAAATTAGTATTCTTGAAGTTACTTATAATGTAGGTTAGGATTGAAGAGAAATGGAAGTGTTTCTTGAGGTTTTTGTTGTAACACCTTAACAATAACTCCAAATGGGACTTGTAGATTAACAAAGCTTGCAAAAATTTTGGGATTACTTATGGTTTTGTGGTTTGCCGTGAACCTTGAAGAGAGGAAGAGAAGAAATATCTTGGTTTTGCTATAACAAATAATGTTGAATGAAATATGTTTTAAAAATCATTTGATGTACTAGTTACTAACTTCATTTAATGTTGGAAATATTTTTGGATGAATGAAGTAGAGTTGGTGCAAGGGGGCAGCGGATTTTATGGGGCAAGTGGGAAAATTTGTAAGATTTTTGTGATAAATAACATGTGCTAGTTTGTTTTGAGTATACTTCAGGTGTTATCGGGTACCGAGTTATCTTGAAATAAATACTAACGAAGCGAAATAAAATACGACGAAGTTGTAAATATTGTAAAATGATGTTACTGAAAAGAATCGGGTGTCGGAATAACTGTCGGGTTAATTTGTCGTAATTTGACGGAGTTATAAGCCCTTAACGAAAAATATAGCAATTGGTTTATTAACACCGGGTAAAATAATAATATAAACTTTATATTATTAAAAGTAGTATGAAAATTTATTAGGATCATTGTCTGGAGTACTGGGTATAATTGTTAATAATACTGACTGAGTGGTAACGTTAATTAAATAAATAACCTCACGTAATATGAATAATGCATAACCGTGCATAGTGAAAACCCGATAATGTGAATTGTGACATATAAACAATTGAAACATGGTTGTCATGTTCAGTTAGCCGTTGTTTGTTTTGTTTTTTTTTTGTAGGTAAATATTATTTTACTTGCTTACTTCTTTTTTTTCTTATCCTCCGTAGACTTGGCTGGTGTAGCAACTGATGGATCTTTGGGATGTAGATTGGATGATGACTCTCCAGCGACAGCTCCATCATCAACAGTGCTTGAGCTTCCGGTTTCCACTGTTGGTTGACGCGGGTCTACCGTCCAGCAGGTAAAACTCTCAAAGCTTCCATACTCATAGTAGCTATGAGATTTGATTTCAAAAACGTGTGTTGTGCCGATGAGGTTCGCTATAGCAGATGGTAAGTTTTCGTTCTCTTCCAAACTCTGTAGGATAACGTGTGAGTAACGAAGATTGGTAATGGACATAAAATTTATAAATATACCTCATTATCCTCATCCACTATTGCTGCAGCTGGGAATTTCACCAATTCAGTTGCAGGGTCATCAAAAAGAACTACCACAGTCTGTTCAGTATCATCCGATATACCAAGCTCTAGGCGATACCTGAGAGGGATTGTTGCAAACAACATGTATCAAGGTGAGTCATCTTATTTATTGGATACAAATGTACTTACTATTAGTAATAAACACAACATTACCTTAATGCCGGGTATTCAACTGGCTTGTCACACCCATCACACCAGAACCGCCCCTCCTTTCTAGTAATACCTTTTTTGCATTTTTCACCTCCACATGACGGATAATTCTATCCCTTCCTAGTACGCACATTTTCGATCTGGGCCTTACAAATGAAAGTTGCTGAGTGTGTAGAAATAAGGTATATCAATATTAGGCAGAGGAATGAGTCTAGAGGCACGGCGGCCACAAAAGAATACATACATCATTTTTTCGATTGCGGGACCATATGAGGTGATTCTCGATCGTCCCTTCCCTTGGTTCAGAGTTATCTGCACGCGATGCAACTCTTGAAGCTTCAATAATGCTAACAAACAGGTAAACGATTTGGTTAAACATATGGAATCTTGGAACTTTTCAATAATAAGCATTAAATTCATACATATTCAGACCTGTTCCCTGATCTCAACTCTTTAATTGCAGAGATCTCAACATCATCAAGTATCATGGTGGATGAACTACAGGATAAATATAACTTATCTGGAAGGTAACATTATAACTTAAATTAGAATGTGAAAGTTGCCTAACAGGAATAACCTAGTTAGTTCATCCCAACTCACTGTTATAGTGTTTTGCAGATGTGCAGGTCACCACAACAGGAAGCAGACCTGCATATTTTTCTTTCTTCTCAATCAATATATCACCAAGGCCTCCCCATAGAGTCACCCGTATTGATTGGCCCCTTGATGCACAACACAAAAGATTACAATGAACGGTAAGTTCCTTGATAGCTATTGTAAAAAAAGGAATCAATTTTACAACATCATTTGAAAAACATAAATATAACAACCTATGATTGGCCAGGTAAAAATCAAGGTTTTTTGAGCCTGTTTTCGTGTAGTTCATCCTCCCAACATTTGTTACATAGCCTACAACATCTAATAAGCAACATATTTTATGACATGTTAGCAACACTATTTTCGGACAAAAAAATTAATTAACGTACATAAGTAAACAGAATATTACCAATGAGATACTTGTTGTTTGTAGGTACAATGTGATCTAAATCCACCAGTTGGAAAGGATACCTAACAAATCCTTCTTACTTCACAACAGCTTTCCTTACAGTCGTCGCTCCATCAAACTGAAGCATCAAGGTATCGTCCTTCCTAATACGAAAGTCTTCCCTGTTTTGCATGACGATAAAATTTTTAATGGAGTACACACTCCCCTCTTTTAACCTCAAAAAATTGTGAGCCACCGTCCCCTTGGCAGTACAATGGATTACACCACCCTGCCAAACAAATGTGTTAAAAATCTATATATATTCTTAATTACTTTTCCCTGTATTGGTATTACACAGGTTATTGTAAAAAGAAAGATGAATATACCTTAGCATCAGACACCAAGAAATCAGTGCTCAAGTAGCGCCCAGTAACAGCATTTACATCCCACATCCTACACAGCATAACCACAATCGTTCCGGTCACTTCCAACTAGAGATCCTTCAGGAACAATTCAGAGTTCATGATTCCAACTTCTGCAGCCATGAATATTACAATTTCTGGACAGGCAATGGGCTTGATGATTACAATATTTGGACAGGCAATGGGCTTGACGCCTCATTTATGCAGCCTGCATTTAACATAGTTATAATTGTAGGTTGATTTGTATTCTTTGAGGTTACAAAATTGGAGTCCTTTTCCATTCCATAACACCATATTTGATGTGGTTGCATTTAATATTGTTTTGTTTATACGTATGAATATTCATATAGTCTACATGTGCTTAAACTACCTTGTACCATACATGATTCTATGCACAATCACTCTTCCACATTAAATTAAGCTATTGAATCTTTATATATAATAGATAATCAATGCAAAAAAAAAAAAAAAAAAAAAAAAAAAAAAAAAAAAAAAAAAAAAAAAAAAAAAATATTGAAAGAAAAAATTAAAAGAAAAAAAATATGAACTCTTGTGATTATGTTTAAATTGGCAGTTTATAAACCAATTTGTTTGAAGAAGAATAATCAATGGTGTGTAATACATGGTTTAGAAAGTGTATGAGTTTTCATGTTAGCGTATGTTTCATTATGAAGTTGAGTCTTGTTGGGTTTGTGGTAAGAAGTAACTAGCAAAATGGGTCGTTTTGGACTTACTATTTATTTGTGTTTTTATTTGACACCATCTTTTTTATATATTTTCATGTCTTATTCCTACCCCTTTTAACCGGTTGGCCTTTTTATGTTTTAACCCATATTGCCTTCTAAAATAGTTAGATCTAAACTCTAGTGGTGGAGAAGTGAAATTTATTCAAGCCTATGATAGGATATTCGTCATGACTGAGTAATTGAGCGAACACTAAATAAAACACAAAGATTAGTTGAGTGATTGAGTGTATTTCATTTTCTATTTTGTGACATGCTTGATTTTGCAATATACTAGATTAGGTAATTTTAAATTCATATCTTCAGGTTTAACATTAAAGATATCTTTTCAGAATTAGAAATAACAATGAAATCTACTTGAGGACAAGTAGAAGTCAAGTGCAGGGATATTTGATAAAATCAATTATATACATATTTTGAGTATCATTTTCCCGCGTTTATTGCTCTTATTTGTTATGTTTTCATGATATTTAGTATTGATTCGCTTACTTTTAAATATTAGTATTAATATGGAGCAATGGAACAAAAAGACACAGAAAATACAAGATTCAAGCTAAAACGAATAATTGGTTTCAGAAACTGTATACGGCTGAGAGGGTTTACACCTCTACGACATATAACAAGATGACAGATATATTAATTCTTATTCGTAGTTGTTATGGCGTAGAGAGGTCAATGCCTCTACGCCACAGAAACCATTAAATCATATTCGTAGTTATTACGGTGTATGGAGGTCTATACCTCTACGCCGTAGAGAGGAGATAGTGCATGTGGGAAATCACTTAATGAAGACCTCTACAACATAGAGAACAATCACTCAATGTCGTAGAACCGACGGGCCTGAGAAGTCTATAATTACAAATCTAAAAATTGAGTTTAGGTTACACTTTTACAACCCTAACCGATTTCGAGAGACATTTTCTGCTATTCCACCTCCATTGAAGCTACAATCATCAAGAGAAGAAGACCATAACATCATAAACAATTTGTTTAATTCGGTTTGACTATTGTTATCATTATGAATACTTTTTCATTATGGAATTTAATATCTTTTGTTATTACGACTGTGATTGAAGGCTAAACACCTTTGTGTTTACCTAATTATGAACCCTTGATGCGGCCATTGTAACCCTCGCAAAAGGTTTTACAATCCTCCTAGGCAGTGTACCTAACCGTTGTAGTGTAGTATAGGTAAGTCTGGGGGATTGATCGTTCTCTAGGAGAATAGTCTCGCAATAGTTGTAGAAATGTCAAGATGTATAACGAGATAGGTCTAGAGGTGATGGATGATTCTTTTTGTATTTTTATATTCTTTTAGAAAGCAAGTAAAAATCTCGGTTTTGAAGGAGTGGGCAGAATTAGTTGTTAATCAACTAACCCAAAAATTAATTATAAAACTAAATTAAATAAAAATAAACTGAAAAAGTAAATTGGTGGTAACTCTTATGATAGGACAAACGTGTTCACTTAGACTTAATTATTCCCTAGTTATCTCCTATTGATTTGTTGAATTGTCACGTCCTTGTTTTAGTTGAAGCGATGTATTCCTTAATATTGGTCGTAGGGAGGTGTCGAAGTCCCCAACTCTATGAATCTTAGTCTCCCCTAAATCCCTTAAAGTCTATTAAGTTATCTAGGATCTACAAGCCGTAATTCACGCAATAAATACACGAGAAAAAACAATAGTGTACTCTACGGTTGCGTTTTCTAAGATGTTCAAGCTAGTTACATATAAGAGGACAGCCAGTTTTCTTAGCCTAACGCGAGGCAATCAACTAAACAAGAGACAACAAATCAATATTGAATAACTAGGTTTCACTAGATCTAAGCAAACACAAATAAACTTAAGCTAACATGTTAAAGCAAAGAAGAGATAAACAAGTAATCAAACAACACATAGACATATTGAATGATTAAACGAATAACTTATCTTCAATTGAACATGGATGAAAAAGGCTGAAAAAGCCTTACAATGGCTGTCAAAATCGTATAGGGTTTGTTACACAAGATGTCCACACATTACAATGAAAACATTCGAAAATATATATAGTTTTTCAATGGTGATGGCGTCAGCTTGTAGCTTCTGATGCCGTCAACTCGCCTTGGATTAGGGTTTCGTCTGTGTAATCACCGCTCTGAAGGCGTCACAAAGGGATTCGAAACCGTCACTTGTAAATTCTTTCTGGGCCGTCTCTTGTTAACTTAAAGCGCGATGTCTTCCTCAAGTTTACACTTGACGGCGTCAGGTTATAAAGTCTTCAAATTCTTCTGAGGGGTCACTTGTTAGTTTTCCACTAGAAATCCATCTTGAATTGCAAGGGACGGCGTCACATTGTAGCATGTGACGCCGTTAGACTCCCATGTCTGACAGGTTTTTCGCGACTTCGTCGTTTCCTTCACTTTTTTGTCCAAATCGCTCCAAAAGTGCCGATTTCCAGATTTCTCATCCCAAGTACCTAAAATACAAAAAGAAATGATTTGAGGCAATATTTGATCATATTTATGCGAGTTTGAGCTTAAAAAACCCCTTAAAAAGGTACCAAATAAATCCTTATCAACTGTATTGATTTAATGACATGATCTCTTAGTTTAACCTAGTTCTTTATTTGGATAATTTATATGCTTGTTGCCTTATCCTTACTTCTTTTTGTTTATCATAACTCATCTATTGATAGTAATTAATTTGTAGGATAACAACTGAAAGTTAAAAGCTTGATTTACTAACATACGACAGATATCAATTTGTGGTTAAAGTTATTACAATTAACCTAACTAGATTAAAAGTGGTAGACTGTAAAGTTTAAGTTTAATGGAGGTAAATTTAGATTTACTAAGTAGTTAAGTATAGTTAATTAAATAACTTCACAAGACAAGTCATATATGTTAGTTGGCGGACTTAATATATGGACGACAACTAGATATCATCCTCTAGCGCCGAGGTAGAAGGTTATAGCACATATGTGTGGGTTTTAGCGGCCATTACTAGACCTACACTGCATCCAAGCCACTTATAAAGGAATTGGTTAGGGATTGCATGAGTAGATCATGTTGTTAGGTTATTTGGGGAATGACTAGGTGAATACAGTTTCTCTCTTATTGAATTTCATCCTATTTTATTTCTCGTTATTACTTTATTGTTTTGTTTAATTATTTTCTCAAAACCACAATCATTTGGATCTAAAAAAAAAACCCGTATTTATTGTTTTTATCATTTGCTTATAACAAATGATTTATTTCGCTCCTGCGAATGACTTGGTCTTACAAAATCTATACTATATGCTATCGGGTACACTACTCGAGAGTGTTAGTATTTCTTGTAAAGATAAGGAAATAAACTTAAGACAAGAAATCCCACATCAATAGTTTCGACCACCCTTTAATATATACATAGTGGGATTTGAACAGTTAACCTGTTGTAAGGAGGTTAGGTCACTTGGTGGTGGTTAATCGATTTCTCCTTCCCTTTTACATTTTTAGAAATTAATTAAGAAACTTTTTAAAAAATCTCAAGACCTAATTCATATATTTTGCTAGATACTGATTGTACAACGAATTGCATTTATGAAGCCTAACAATGGTGGTTGTAAGATTAGGGGTTGATGATGATTATACAGAGTTGTTGATAACTTGAAAAAAATAATACGGAAACACTATGTTAAGTGAGGCGGATAAGGAATCCTTGCAAATCACCTTCGACGTGAGAGTAAATTCAATATATGATGAATATACTCAATATTATTAAGTATAAGATCATTGAGAATGACTTAGTACTTCGTAAATGAAATTCATAAAATCCAGTATAAAATTTATATCTTGATGACAAACACTCTACCTATAAGTGGTTAAAATAAACTATGTACTTGACTTGAGACAGTTCCTGAGATAGTGAGATCATATGGCCAATTTTGATTATGCCCCGTGTTCTCTTCTTGTAGCAAGGATCTTTGTACATATTCGGAGGTAAGGTTGGCCTTGTTATAGTTCAAGAGTATGTTGACATTTTGTTTTTTTACGGTAGCCTTTGTCTGTTTAGAAGACAACTTTATGGCAACGCTTTTTAAAAAGAGCCTTTATAGAATCATAATAGAAACAATTATTTAATGAACATCATGTTTTTCTGGTATCAGTGTAAAGTATGAAACACAAAATAAATAACATTATCACTTCCGATTGTTTAATAAATAAAGATACGTAAAAATGTGTCATAACATTTTATTGTTAACAGTTAATCAAATTGTCTTGTACTCAACATGAAATCAAAAAAATTAAAAACATATATAATGAAGATGATATATTAAAAACGTATGTTCTACCCAAATTCAACCAAATTGCCATGTCACGATTTGGGAGCAGTGATTTAGTAAAATAAATTATACTAAGATCAAGTTAAAACTATTTTTATACAAATATATAGTTTAAAAATATGTAACATATATTATCGTACTAATATAGTAATATATAAAAATATATAAAGATAAAGTTTCATACCAAAATAAATTTTCAGTAAGATAAAATATCGTACCTAACAATCAAGTACAACAATCGTATACAATATATAAATATAAGCACAAAGTGACATAAAAATAATATTTGATTGTATTATAAAACAAAGACGCTATATGTATTATCATAATGTTGATTTAGTTATTATAGAAATAAGTATATGAATGTCATGTTGATTAATTCAGACATTATATAATTATAATCAGATTATGAATATTCATATTAAGAAAGGGTGCAAATTGAATGCTAAAATATTTATAAACTATTACAGTACTACATGGTTTTACATAAATAATAAACGTTTTAAGTACATAAAGAATTATATATTTATATTCGCATTAATTGTGACGCAAAGACGAACTTATTGAAAAAATTTTCATATTAAAAATACGAATTAGCATGTGTCTTGTACATGTTTATATCGATTGTTATTATATTTTAAATATCAATAGCATTAAAAGTTTAATAGTCAAAGCCTTAAGGGTGTGAAATATAAATTTTATGAAATATTTTAGGAATGTAAATACAAATTATTTTTCTAATTATGTTCACATTCAATATATATTATTTCTACATTTTTCACCTTAGCATGCTAAACCATCACTCACAAACACATATGACGTCATCAATCTTTATATGATTTTAGGGTGCGTTTTATTTATAAGCGTGATTAGAATATGATTTGAATTTAATGTAAGTTTATGAGAGAGAAAATGTATTTACTTAAATATATTTTATAATAAAATTTAAATAAAAAATATTAGTTGTATAGTGAATTAACAAACATTAGTTTTTGAGTAGTGATTTTCACACTTTTAAAATTTATTGATACACTTTTACTTATGCTTTAAGTGGTTGTACAAACTTCACACCGTGGTTTATTTGCTTGTACTGTAAATGTGCAAATCAATTTGTTGAATGAGCCAATCGCTTCCCTTAGTTTTCTGACTTACACCAAAACCATTTTTATAAACCCTCAAAACAAACGCACCCATAGATTACTATAAAATAGCAAAATATCATGAATCCACATGTTTGAGTTGTCTTGACCCCTCCTGTATAGATTTTGCCATACATTCTGAGACATGATCGAGCATACAGCGAGCAACCCGATCAAATCAGTTGAAAAGATAAAGTTGAAATGGCTATTGTAGAACGTGGCAAAGCCATTTTCACATATAGTTGCTTAATAAGTATATACGTTTTTTTTTATTGTGTTAGCAATCCAAAAGTGGAAAGTGACAAAAAAACGACTTTTCTTATATTGGGACTTGATATGTCTGCAATAAAGAAATAACACTAAAATATGCTTTTCGAAATGGCTGATTGTTGAAAAACATGTATACTAGTCGTAATATACTTACACTTGCATGATTCAACCCCTTAAGTTGCAAAGTCTAATGATGATCATACAAAAAATGCTCTATTTGCTACTCCCTCCGTATCAAAATTATTGCTAGAAGATAAGAATCACAAAGTTTAATAGAAGTGAGGCCACTTTTATTTTCAACCACTCAAAAACAATATTCCCCTACTATGTTCTTTAGTTTTTACTTAAAAAGGAAAGTGGACAATTATTTTGACACATCGCAAATTCTAACTACAGATCATTGTAGCCTGTCAAATTCTAACTACAGAAGTAAATAAAAACTTTAGTTAGCTAGTTACTTATTTTCTTAAAGTATACATATAGATGATCAATTGATCATAAATGTACCTCAGCCTCCATGCTTGATCAAATATTCAAGGTTGAATTAAATTGAGTGATTAATCATAAGAATTATTAGAAAGTTTGTTTGAGAAATGAAAATTAGTTAGTGTTTTCTTTTCTTGCTCACCATGATACATGCACGCTATAAAGAAGTTTGTTTGTCAAAGTGTTGAACGAGAAATAGTGGGCCTGTAATTTTTCATGTTAATTATAGTAGCCCATTATATGTCAACTAGTCCATTGATGATATGCCTATTTGCCCAGCCATGTTTACTCAAATGCAATCGAGTCAAACATTAGTTGACAGTGGTGGACCTAGGAGTTTAAGTAAATTGGCGCATAAATTTTCTTTTACAAGTATAAATGAATCAAAAGATATGATTTCATTAAAACTAGTAAACAAATTAAAAAAAAATTGTATATTTTTTGACATATTAGTGGACTAATCAAACAAGACACATATATGCGTTACATAAAATTGCGGAACCAGGTTCATCCAGGAGAAATCAAATATTTTAATGATAAGTTACGCTAGGCGATAAACATCCATCTGTTTCACGTGAACCGGAAACCCCCTAAGTCCGCCCCTGCTAGTTAAGGTCAAAAAAGAAAAAAACTATTAAATTAGACGTACTGATTACCTACGGTGAGTAGAAAAGTTAAAAACACACTGAAATCTAATAGAATGATCGGGGGAAAAATTCAAAACTCTTGGTTCGTCGAGCTCAACCAGACAATTTACACAAGTAAACACTTTAAATTTATTTTTTAGTGCTCAATATATGTGGTTTGACTGTATTTTTGATGACATCAAATAAGAACATTTATTTACCATCAATATCCCACGATAATTGCATGTTTTTATATCATTTATACGTTATTTGGTACATAATTTATATCTATCTCATAATAGTGTTAAATATAGAGCTGTGTAGCAATTATCGTGGAAAAGACTTGAAAACACCAAGAAAGAAGCCGAAAGATAAGAAGTAAATTCAATCAAGACATATGTCGTATACCATCATTCCTGTATACGACGTATATAAGTTTACTTCGAAGAAATTCACTAAATGTTGAAGACCATACGGCGTATACCCCTTTCCAAGCATACGCCGTATGGACCTGAAGATCAATGGGTTGGGTGGTTTCCCTGAAAATGAAAACCGATAATTCGGCCTCCTTAAAAAATTGGTTCAAACTTTGTCTCTTATTATTTGCAATAAAAAGGCTACGAGTGCAGTTAAGAATATGACTTTGGAAAAGTAAGATAGTGGTGGGATGTATTGTGGAATCTCAAAACGGTTCCTCTCTTGGAACTTCTGGTTATGCTCTTGATGAAGACTGTATGGTGAAGAGTATTGGAGAGAGGATTGGCTTCTCCTTTCATTCCTAAGCAGGATAATATGGCTCCTCATGGATCTTCTTGATTCATTGGATGTCCAGGTACATGGTGTTGCTATTTTGTAATGATTGGTATTTCTCTAAATTGTATTGGTCTTGGCAAAGACAACAAAAAGGGTGGATTAGGGAATTAATTAACAGTAATTCCCCAACTTTTATTGGAACTCAAGAGGCCAAATTTGAAGCTTGTGATGATCTTTGTTTTAGATCAGTTTGCCATGCTCTTATGTTGACTATATCCATAGCAGTTCGGTGGGTGCTTCGGGGGGCATTCTCACCATCTAAGATTCTCAGGTGTTCAATATGGAACACCAGTTTATTGATCGAAATTTTATAGGGGTGATTGGTACGTGAGCTGGTATACCGATCAAGATTGGCTTACTCAGTGTGTACGCTCCTCAGTCTTGTACACACGTACTATTAGCGATTCGATGTGAATGCTAGTTCTTGATCACAATAGATTAACCAAACACTTTGTTATGTTCAAGGTTACTCGCAATCCCTTTTGTAGGGCTTCACTCGTCGACCTAGGAACAAGAGAGGAGAAAAGAAGAAGTTTGGCCTTCTATTGAAATCAAGTGTATCAAATGATGAATACATGGGGATGTATTTATACTCGTATGGTAGATATCAAGTTTACAATGATTTCTTATGTGGGATCCCATTGTTCGGCTACAAAAAAGCCCAAGAGAGGGTTTCTAGAACCTTCTCTTGGCTTGTTTCCTTTTCTTCGTATCACGTTGACCTTTACCGACCGTTAGTCAATTTCGTTAATTACTTAACGCTCTTTAGTCATTTATTGTGAATTTAATAATTAAATATAACATTTTATATTAATTATTTAAACATCGAATCTCATACGTAAAGTGTGCAATCCCGTAGTCTCGAGTTCGAATCCGGTCATACACATATTAAAATATGTCCATAAACTAACAACTCCCACTTGGACAGATCTTAATAGTGTAATGACATTGGTTAGCGTCTAGCAACACGCCAATGCCCCCAGTACATCTCGAGTAAGGTCTCCAGGAAAAACCTTTTGATGATTCATCATCATACTTATCCTTTTATTTCTAATACCACGTTAAATAAGGATATGGATCTTAGTCATTCCTTTATTTAACTATTCTGTGTCTCGTTGTTTGTGATTGAGCAAGATTACCAAATCTTCCGAACATATTCCAGATAGATCTTGGGCATGGCCATGCAAACATCTTGTCAACCCTACGAGGGGCCTAGCAGTATTAAACTTCAAAAGGAATTTGAAGGAACAAATTCTTTCTTGACTACAAGCAAAACCCATGAACTTTGCAACACTTCTAAAAACAATCCTTATAGCTACCAGTTATGTATAGCGGTAAATTACTTCACAGAAATGCACTACATCCATGACAGTTCTCTGGTATCTCAAGTCTAAGGATAAATATTCATGATTTACTTGATGACAAGATCCATAAAGTACAATAATGCGTTTGGGATAAGTCCTATATTCAATTCATTGAATATTATGTGAAATTGGTATGTCAACGCATCAATATACTTTCAAGTATATTCTACCAAAACTCAGATTTGTCTTAATTCAATGATATTCCCATATCATTGATCGACAACGGACTATTTCGAATAACATAAGTTATTCACGGATTTAAACATGCAAATATAGGATACAATCTATTATTAATGAAAACAAACGTATCAAGTACTTTAATTCATTGTAAATAATAATTGCTTAACATCCCTTATCCAAATATTAAATAGATCAATGCATGATAATTCTAGTTAATGAATTATGCCTCAAGTCACGTCAATCATACTTGTTGACAAGACATAAATCAACTAATTTTGATCTATCAGAATTTTGAGAATACTTATTTCAAGAATTCAATTAGTGAAGTTCTTGTATGTGTGCATTCAACTATCTTGATATTGCCACATAATATTTCATAAAATGCGTGACATCCTCAACCACCAATTTATGACAATTAAACTTTCAAACCCTTTATAGTTTAAAGTATTCTAATTCTTTAATGTATAATGCAACTATGCTCTTAGTTAAGCACAACTAGTTCATATGGCCATTAATCAAGGATGAAATCCTACAATTACTAGTATTAAGTGTCATCTCAATTTAAACCAGCATTATTTTATATAAACAACAATATGCTCTTTAAAAATCCGTAAACTTAATATCCATTGTGTAATGTTTGATGTCTTCCAATCTTTCAAGATTTGTCGGCTATAACAATTACGCAACAATTTTCCATATTGTTCATACTTAGAATCTAGGAGCAATTCCAGGCTGAGGATGTAATTCTATATCCAACCATATTCATTACACTTAGGTGTCATTTGTTTTTTCAGAGTTTTTACCTCTTCATCTGCAAACCATGTCTGCAGAAGAAGAGGTACATTTAAAGTCTTCATCTGCATGGAAGAAGACTGTTTGTTTTTTGTGTTATTGAAGTACTTCATTTTTTATTTTTCTTTTTTTTAACTAATGTTTTGTGATACGGAGTATCAAAGACAAGTTTTCGTCCGTTTAATACGTTATCATTCGTTTTATACGTTTTTATATGTTTTCCTTCGTTTTTTTACGTTTTCGTCTGTTTTTTTACGTTTTAGTACATTTTTTTCGTTTTCGACCGTTCTTTTACGTTTTGTCTGTTTTTTTACATTTTCATCCTTTTTTTACGTTTTCGTCTGTTTTTTTACGTTTTCATCGGTTTTTTACGTTTTCGTATGTTTTTTACGTTTTCGACATTCTTTTACATTTTTGTCTTTTTATTTTATTTTATTTTATTATTTTTTTTACGTTTTCGTCTGTTTCTTTACGTTTTGGTATGTTTTTCACGTTTTAGTCCATTTTTTTACGTTTTTGTCTATTTTTTTTACGTTTTGGTATATTTTTTTAACGTTTTCGACCTTTTTTTACGTTTTTGACCGTTTCTTTACGTTTGCGTCTTTTTTTTACGTTTTTGTCTGTTTTTTTTTACGTTTTTGTCCTTTTTTACGTTTTGGTACGTTTTCGACCCATTTTTTAGGTTTTAGACTGTTTTTTTTACGTTTTCATTTGTGTTTTTACGTTTTTTACGTCATCATCCATATTTTACGTTTTCATATTACTTTTTAACGTTTTCATCCATTTTTTACATTTTGCTACGTTTTTTTACATTTTTGACCCTTTTTTTACATTTTTCGTCTGTTTTTACATTTTCATTTGTTTTTTATGTTTTCGTATGTTTTTAACGTTTTTGTCCGTTTTCTTACGTTTTGGTACCTTTTTTTACGTTACGTCCATTTTTGTACGTTTTCGTCTTTTTTTTACGTTTTCGTCCGTCTTCATATGATTTTGTAAGTTTTTGTACGTTATCTTACGTAAGAAAATGGCCAAAAACGTAAAAAAAACAGACGAAAATGTAAGAAAACGAATGAAAACGTAAAAAAACAGACGAAAACGTAAAAAAAAATGGTCGAAAACGTATAATAACAGACGAAAATGTAAAAAAATAGACAAAAACGTAAAAATAAAGACGAAAACGTTAAAAACGGACGAAACGTAATAAAACAGAAGAAAACGTAATAAAACGGATTAAAACCGACGAAAGCGTAAAAAAAGGTCGAAATCGTAAAAAAACTAAAGAAAACGTAAAAAAACAGACGAGAATGTAAAAAAGGGATGAAAACGGACTAAAACGAAAAAAAACGGACGAAAACGTAAAAAAACAGACGAAAACGTAAAAAAAGGTAAAAAATACGACGAAAACGTAAAAAAAGGGTCAGAAAAGTAAAGAAACTGACGAAAACCTAAAAAAATGGTCGAAAACGTAAAAAAATGGACGAAAACGTAAAAAAAATGAAAACGTAAAATAATGGTCGAAAACGTAAAAAAACAGACAAAAACGGACGAAAACGTAAAAAAAGGAACGAAAACGTAAGAAGACGGACTAAAACGTAAAAAACGAACGAAAATATAAAAAAATGATCGAAACGTATAAAAAAGGATATTGAGAAACAGATGTAGGGTTTGTGAAAGATAATGTCTGAAATTTAGAAGAGGAAAGAAGTGAAAAAAAGCACTTATGTCTGCAAAAAAAAAAACATAAACCTTTGCCCTCCCGCAAACAAAAGAAGCGAAAAGAGGGAAAAATTTCTTATTGGGAAAAAACAAACGACACCTTAGTTATCTAATAACTTTGAATTAGATATCAATGTTGTCAAATTATCTTTCATCCAAGCATGATACAACAAATAACATGATGTACATGAAAAATCCTTGTGTCAAACTTAGATTTCATTTATGTTATATCTTTTCAAAGATATGTATCCATTTATACTTTCTAATAATATATCATGTTCTATTAGAATTAATTATTTTACCGCTTATGTTTATAACAATTAAACATATATTTCAAGGTTGTATGTTTATTTCCTAAATCTTCAAGTAAAGTTTCATTCCAAACTAAGACTTAACATTTAACGTATATGGAATGTTACTTCATATATGTTATACAACATATATGAAATAAGAAAATAAACATAATACTCCCACTAGCTTTCAGAAATACTAAGGAATTATCTTATTTTAATTATAAATCAAAAATTGGATTTAATAATTAACATAAGTATATCTCCTAGATGCATGCATTAATCCATTCATGAGTTATTTCACTTTGTACACTTACAAAGATTATTTGAATTCAAATACTCCTTTTGATTATTTATCGTCCTCGCACAAGTAATTACTCAAGAAAGAGTTTTGATATTCCATTGTCAATTTCATAGTAATGAAACTAAGGATGACAATCATAATCTTTATACATTTAATGTGCCTAGAAAGAACATTCAATCACAGTTAATTGCTTAAGTGTGATTAATAATCTTTTCATAAGACATACATTAAATATGTTTACAAAATTGTCCATATGATTTCTACACAAAGATTTAAACCTCTAGGATTTTCATTCCCTTTGAAGAAACTCATCTTCATTCTATAGTCTAACTATAGAGTTCAAGATAAATTAAGTTTCCAAAAACTAATTATCTTTATGGACTACATCTTAACATTCATAGTATGAGTAATTTACCAAATTCAATATTTCCAATTCATCTTAATGGTCAACAGGTTTACCATAATCCTGTAACTCATAATTCTCAGCATATTATTCAAATATTTGATATATCCTTGCGGATCTATGAATGAGAATTTCATCATCTTGAGATTTAACATTAACATATTTAACCTCATCATGACATTCACTAGTGTATTTTTAGAAGATTATGTATCTTGTAATTTTATCTTTTCAAGATAAAAACTCCCACTTGCCTTTTGCAATTTATAGACTATCTATAAATACTTAGCAAGTAGAGCAACACCAAATTGTTCTCTTTTGGGACATTACAAATACACATTGACAGTTCCTGATATTAGTTTGTTAATATCTAGCTTCATCAGAAGTTTAACAAACTCAGAACTTTATTTTAAAACTTAATGTGATTCATCACATTACATAATAAATGGTGTCTTATTAATCTTCTAGGTTGGAGTCTTATTGAGTATATACAATCCATACTCAATTTTCTAACCTTGATAACTTTTGAAAGAAAATAAGTTATAGTTATCTTTAATCCAACGATACCAATAGAGTTTGATTCTCCTAACTGAACACACCACAAACTTATGATATTTCATTAGAACTAATATTGTGAGACAATCTAACAATATGTAAAATAAACTTATACTCCTTTTGGCTTACCTATTTACCAACTAAGTCAACTTAATGGTGAAATAGATTTTTCAAGCCAGTTGCATGCATTATAACACAAGTACTTTTTAACATAGTCACTTCATGTCCATGTCTCAACAAGAAGACATAAACTGTTATAATCCCACTATACGTTATAAATCATTGATCAACTCAATGACTTCTTGTATATGTCTTAATAAAGAAGACATAACAAGTTAACGTCTTACTTTATATTATAATAAGTCTTGTAACAACTAAAAGTCTTCATATTTATAACTTTACAATAAAGTATAAACATGTATAACTAAATTAATCATGAACACCACAATTTGGTTTCAATAGTAATTTCAAGTTAATTTATTACTTCATTTATTTATGACATTCCAAGAATATATAAATATTCAAATTTGAAGTAGTCTTGTTAATATTGACACATGTTCTAATAGGTGTCTAATTTAGAAACTGTAAATTCTCCATGTACGGTCTCATGTAATCATGGAAATTCACCTTGTCATTGCAATCTAGTCAAGGTCTCACTTAAGCTAAATTTCAACACCAAGTGTTTCTTGAATTAGATGTGTATTAGTCATATTTAGAACGTTAGTTTCTTACCTTGCGGTCAAGACAATCCTTTAAATCATATCTCTATGTGTTGTTTCTTGCACACAATTATAAGATTTCTCCCACTTGTGCATGGAACAACATCATGTAGCAGATAAACAACAATATGATTTGGGTCATAGATACTAGTAGAGCAAGTAAATGTAGAACTTCACTGTCTAGTAAGGAAACGTACATGACTAACCTTTAAAAAAAAAACATAAGTGTCTACAATTGGAAAGTAATTATCTTGAGACATTCAAAAGATAATCTGGGTTACTACCAAGACAATAAAGCTTGTAGCTCCCACTGAATTAGAGAACATTACAATAATCCCTTATTCAGTAATAAGATTCAATGCTCCCACTGGATTTGAAAACATTGTAAGTGTTTCATAACCAGTGAAAACAAATATCCTGCTTTTAACTTTCCTACATCTTTGAAGGCTCATACGTAACAATTACTTAGGCACTCCAAGAGTGTATTCTACTATGTAGATAATGGACTATCCATCAATACAATTAACTTGAAAATTGGGCATGCAATTTCTTCCTTTAATAGGTCTATCATCCCCACAATGGTATGTAGTACCTCTAAAGGGTTAAAGGAACAACAACTAGATAAAATATCATAGTTTGCCTTTACTACCTTTTGCGGTAAGCAGTCTAGCTTCTAATTTAATAACTCATAATTTTCCAGTTAACCAAATGTCATATTTGTTACAAAAGAATTTAATCGCCGAATGAGGGTGATGAAATTTCTATGGAAAATAAAAATGTGCAATTCTCTTAACTATTAAAGCTTGCTATGAGTTATATTAGAATTTAGACAATTCTAATGTTCCTATCATACCTTTCTCGTTCATGAAAAGGAATAGGATTGAGTCTCACTCTTCTCTCATAGAAAGGAGACTAGGTTTGTTCTTTTAGTAAAGTTGACTCTAGCCAAAAACCCCTATGGGTGTAGATCAATTTACCAATAAAAGAATAACCCATGTTTACGGTTTAATGTTGCATTAGCACATTTAAAAGAATTTACAAAATTCAATTTTAGTATTTTCGATAATAAATATTTAAGAAAATTAAATACCCATTGGTTAATATTCATATAAACCATAGAATTTCCTTAAAGCTAGGATCCTAATTGACATAGTACTATTACATCAGTTGATCATCTAGTAATGATAGTATTCAACAAGGTAATTGTCGAACAATAATTGACAATTTCATATTGCAATTCCTAGATCATTATGGGATTTACATTTTCCAAAAATCTATTTGCAATGTAAACATGTTTCATCCCATCTTATGCCTTGAGTTTCTAGGTCTCACTAACAACTCAATTAAGTTGTCTAATTTAGAAACTGCAAATTCTCCATGTACGGTCTCACGTAACCATGGAAATTTACCTTGTCATTGTAATCTAGTCAAGGTCTCACTTAAGCTAAATTATAACTTCAAGGGTTTCTTATAATTAGACGGCATAAACTTAAGTTTAAGGGTACCGGTTTTTTATGTATGTAATCAAAAAATTATGTATGAAGAAGCATGCATACAACTTCATTACATAGGTTTTCGTAAAAAACATTTTATTAACCAATTCACTAAGATTAAATTAACAAAGTTTTGATTGAGGTATTGGGTTCACCAATCAAAGAGTTTACCTTCAATTATCGTCCATTATATCGTACTTTTGTATAAGTCCAAAGACTTAGTATTTCGGATAATTACCACAAAGTGGCACATGAAATTAAAGCTAATTCACCCTTAAGATGATTTTGTACAATAAAATACTCGTACAAAGTAGCTCCAATTTTGACGTACAAAGGAGCGGAGAAACTAAAGGTTAGCATAAAGCCAATTAAAAACCCGTTTCTTTCGGGTCACAATTTAATGCGTACCTTATACCTCTCTTATAGTTTGTCACAATTGGGTGAGCCGTTTGTTGGGAATTAAATATTCTGAAGTTAGTACTGCTGAGAGAAATACACTAACAGTACAAACTGCTAGTGTATGAATGAAGACTGTTGAGATATAACTAACAGTACAAACTGCTAAGTTAGTACTGCTAGTTATACAGAAGGTACTGCTGGAAGATAACTGCTTTTGGAGACATTGTAGGAGATAAGTATGATATAAATTTTGTGTATATCTTTATTAGTTAGAATTATACGGTGTAATACTTATCCTGTAAAGGACTCCTTAGTCTATAAAAGGAGATCCTAGGTTAGATGAATGTACGAATATCAGTCATAGTTTTTGTTAAGGATTCAAGGTCGATTGTAACCCTAGTGATAGCTAAGATCACTCATATTATTCAAGCAATAATATTGAATCGTTTGGTGTTATTCTCTTTGTGTTCATTGTCATATATACATCACTGTTCCATTAAACAAACCATAATCCTTCTAAGTGTGGTTAAGTAGATTCCGCATACTTAACTGCATTCACTCAAAGTATCTCATATACGTTATAAAGGAGTAACATCCTAAGTGTATTATAATCCTTTCAAGTGGTATCAAAGCCAGGTTTGATACTATTGATTTAGAAGAAGTAATGGATATGGAAAACACTCAAACAAACATGGCTGCCAAACTACCAATGCTCAAGCAGAATGAATTCGACATGTAGAAGTTAAGGATAGAACAATACTTCCAGGTGCAAGACTATGCACTCTAGGAAATTATTGAACAAGGAGACTCTTTCAAGCCTTCAACTTCTACAACAACAGTTGATGGTAAGGTAGAGACAGTTGTGCAGACTGTTCCAGTGATTGCAAAAGAGAGACTTCAAAAGAAGAATGACCTCAAGGCCAGAAGTTTGCTCATGATGACCATTTCAAATGATCAACTCCTGAATTTCAGCAAGTACAAGGATGGTAAGACCTTGTTTGAGGCAATCATTGCAAGATATGGTGGGAATGAAGCCACTAAGAAGACACATAAGACTCTCCTGAAGCAGAACTTTGAGAACTTTACTGCAACAAGCAATGAGTCTTTGGATCACATGTTCAACAGGCTTCAAAAGATTGTTAGCCAACTTGCTGTTCTTGGTGTGGATATACCTCAGGAAGATCTTAACTCCAAGTTCCTGAGGAGCTTACCTGCAGAGTGGGCTATGCATGTGGTAGTCTAGAAGAACAAGCCATACATTGAGACTATGAGCCTGAATGACTTGTACAACAATTTCAAGATTGTTGAGCAAGATGTGAAGAAGGCTGGAGGATCTCGTACAAGCACTGGGAACATGGCTTTTGTGTCATCTCCTAGTAACTCAAGTCTAGTTGAAGAAGTAAAGGTTGCTGTGGGAGTTAGTACTGCTAACCCCAATGTTAGTACTGCTAGTTCATCAAGCAGTACTGTTGGTATTCTGGATGAGAAAACCTGTTGTGCTTTCCTGACAAGCCAGAATGATGGGTCAATGCTAAATCATGAAGACCTCCAGGAGATCAATGATGATGACTTGGAGGAGATGGACCTCAAATGGCAGATTTCTCTTCTTAGCATGAGAGCTAAGAAATTCTATCAAAGAACATGAAAGAAGATCACCATCAGCAGCAATGATACTGCTGGTTTTGACAAATTAAGGATAGAATGCTACAATTGTCATAAGATGGGGCACTTTTCAAGGGAATGCAGAAAGCCTAGGCAGCAGGATAGCAGGAACAAAGGTTATGGGAACAAGCCCAAGGCTGTGGAGATTACTGAGCCAACTTCAAAAGCTATGGTAGTTATTGATGGCTTAGGGTTTGACTGGAGTTTTATAGCATAGGAGGAGGAAGCACCTACTGAGATGGCACTCATGGCCTTCTCTAACTCTGAGGTACAATCTGCTAATTGTTGTTCTAAATCATGCACTAGCACTTAAAGAGTTAGAAACTTTAAGAAAACATTATGATGAACAAAGGATTGAGCTGAACAAAACAAATTATAACTTGTCAAATCATAAGAGAGGTTTAGCTGTCCTAGAGGAGTAGATAGTGCACTATAAGAACAATGAGTCTAGTTTTGCTGATGATATAGCAGTTCTTAAAAGGGATTTAACTTTTAAAAATGCTGAAATTAGTCTATTGAAAGCTGAGTTGGATAGGATTAAAAAGGCTAATGAAAACATTCAATTAAGTGTAGAAACATTAGAATATGCCTCTAAGGGTGTAAACAAGATAATTGAATGTCAATTAATCAACAAAGCTAAGTCTGGGTTAGGATATAAGACTGTTCCACCTCCTCATAGAGGAATTCCTGCACCCGCAGGGATAGACCTAGAACATACAGGCTTGCCTGAATTTTAACAACCAATGTTAGAATATGGTCCTAAGCCAAAAGAGAATGTAGTTGTTGATAAGCCTGTAGAAGTAAGTGAACCATTTGAGAGTACAAGTGACACTTCACTCATTGAGGACAAGGAGTCCTCTGGTAGAAATTCAGATGCTCCAACCATTGAGGATTGGACATATGATGATGATGAGGAAGATAAGGTTATGGCTAAACCTGATGTAGTTAAGGTAGAAGGAATAAGTGTTCCTAAGGTGGTCAAAGATGAAACTGTTAGGCCTAATTCAAATGCTAAACCTTTTAGGAAGACAGTTAGGTATTGTGAAATCTATAGATCCACATATAAGCTCAGAGGTAACCAGAGGAACTGGAACAACCTCATGTCTCACCAACTAGGTGATGACTTTGTCCTATATAAGAAAGCTTGCTTTACTTGTGGAGGTTTTGACCATCTTGCAGCTTTTTGCAACAAAAGGGTAACTGGGTATTCAAACCATAGAGTGAACTTAGAAAGGCCTAAAACTTACTCTAATATTGCTAGAATGACACCCAGAGCACTTTTATTGAAGTCTGGCCCAAAACCAATTCATACTGCAAGACCAGCAGTTAGTACTGCCAGACCCTTTAAGTCTGTTTACCCAAAACCAACAGTTCAAGGTGCAAAAACAACTTTCAAACATGCACCAACAACTGCTAGAAGGCCTATTCAAATGAAAGCAGTGGTACAAAAACAAATTTGGAAACCAAAAGCTACAACTGCAAAGCCAACAGTTAATACTGCTAGTCAAGCAGTTAGTACTGGTAATTTTAAAAACACTGCTAGGGAAAAGAGGGATAATGCTGTTAAGGCCTCAGCATGTTGGATTTGGAGACCACTTCAGTCTAATGGTGCATCAACTGTTTTGAAAAGATTTAACTATATTGATGCACGAGGCAAACCCAAGTCAGTGATGGCTTGGGTACCCCAAGGAAACTAATTTCCTTATTTCATGTGCAGGGACATTCACAAGGAGATAATGAAGATCAAGGTTATGCAGACAGTGGGTGTTCCAGGCACATGACAGGCAACATGTCCTATCTTTTAGACTTTCAACCATTGGATGGAGGATATGTTACCTTTGGGGGAGGAATAGGAGGAAGAATTACTGGTAAAGGAACTCTTAAAATTGGTAAATTAGATTTTGAAGATGTGTACTATGTACAAGAACTTAAGTATAATCTTTTTAGTGTCTCACAGATGTGTGACAAAAAGAACAAGGTTCTTTTTACTGACACTGAATGTCTTGTGCTTGCTCCAGACTTTAAGCTACCTGATGAAAGTCAGGTATTGCTCAAAGTTCCAAGAAAGGGCAACATGTACAGTGTTGATATGAAGAAGATTGTTCCTAAAGAGGATCTTACTTGTCTTGTTGCAAAGGCCACATTGGATGAATCTATGTTATGGCATAGGATACTTGGTCACATTAATTTTAAAACCATTAATAAAATTGTAAAGGATGGTTTGGTAAGAGGCTTGCCTCAGAAAAGATTTAAAAATGACCAAACTTGCGTTGCCTGTCTTAAAGGCAAACAACACAAGGCTTCTTGTAAGCCCAAGATTTTTAACTCTATTGATCAACCTTTGTTTATGCTACATATGGATTTGTTTGGCCCTACATCTGTTAGTAGTATTATGCATAAAAGGTACTGCCTTGTTATTACTGATGACTATAGTAGGTTCACATGGGTTTTCTTTTTAGGTTCTAAGGATGAGACACCTAGCATTCTTTAGACATTCATTACTGAGATAGAAAACTTAGTGGATAGGAAGGTAAAAAGTCATTATATGTGATAATGGGACAGAGTTTAAAAATAGATTTATGGATGATTTTTGCAAAGAAAAAGGTACTAGAAGAGAATTTAGTGTTGCTAGAACTCCTCAGCAGAATGGGGTTGCTGAGAGAAGAAATAGGACACTGATAGAAGCTGCTAGAACCATGTTAGCTGACTCTAAGTTGCCCATCACCTTTTGGGCTGAAGCAGTTAATACTGCTTGCTATGTGCAGAACAGGGTTTTGGTAGTTAAACCTCACAATAAGACACCTTATGAGCTTTTTAGGGGTAGAACTCCTGCCTTAGGATTTCTAAGACCTTTTGGGTGTCATGTGAGTATTCTGAATACCTTAGACCATCTAGACAAATTTGATGGTAAAGATGATGAAGGATTCTTGGTTGGGTACTCACTAAATAGCAAAGCATTTAGAGTATACAACACAAGAACTAGGAGAGTTGAGGAAAACCTGCATGTTGAATTTTTGGAAAACAAATCTAATGTTGCAGGTGAAGGACCAAAATGGCTGTTTGATCTTGAGACACTAACCCAATCAATGAATTATGTGCCAGTTGTTGCAGAACCTTTTCTAATGATTTTGCAGGTTCAGAAGCCGATGATGCAACAAATGAAGCAGACTTGGGTAAGGAGAAAGATCAAGATCATGTACTAATGCCAATATGGACAAGTGTGGATTCAACTTCAATGAATGGTGGACCTTCTACTGATGAAGCTAAGGAAGGGATTGAAGGTGAAAACAATGTAGATGGAACTGAGGAACAAGTGAATCAAGTTAACAGTACTAATGATGATTGTACTGCTGAGCCCCAACTTGATACTGCTAGGCCAAATGTTCATACTGTTGGCCCATCAGACTCTAATGCAACGGATTTCTCAGAAGAAGAGGTGGATTTCAACAATCTACCACCTATCTATCAAGTTCTAACTACACCACACACAAGGATTCACAACGCTCACTCCCTGGACAATGTGATTGGTGATATGCAATATGGAGTGAAAACAAGGAAGCAACTTATGACTTCAGATCAACAAGGGTTTCTTAGTACTGTGTATAAATCAAAGAAACATGAAGATTCCAACACTTTTTTATTTGTGTGTTTCCTCTCACAGTCTAAGCCCAAAAATGTTCTCAAAGCCTTAGAAGATTCAAGCTGGGTAGAAGCCATGCAGGAAGAGCTTCTCCAATTCAAGATTCAGAAGGTTTGGGTTCTAGTAGATGTACCCAAGGGTATGAGGGTAATTGGCACCAAATGGGTTTTCAGAAACAAGAAGGATGAAAGGGGTATTGTGATCAGAAACAAGGCTAGACTTGTAGCCCAAGGGTACACACAGGAAGAGGGTATAGACTATGAAGAAGTCTTTGTACTAGTAGCAAGGATTGAAGCAATCAGACTATTTTTGGCCTATGCTTCTTTCATGGGCTTCACAGTTTATCAAATGGATGTTAAAAGTGCCTTCTTATATGGTACTATTGAAGAGGAGGTGTATGTCTCACAAACCTCCAGGTTTTATTGATCCAGAGCATCCTGATAAGGTGTACAAAGTTGTGAAGGCTCTCTATGGTCTACATCAAGCACCAAGGGCATGGTATGAAACATTGGCTTCCTATTTGATAGAAAATGGATTCCAAAGGGGCAAGATTGATCAGACTTTATTCATCAAGAAGAACAAGAAGGATATCTTGCTGGTACAGGTGTATGTAGATGATATTATCTTTGGATCTACAAGGAAGGAAATGTGTGTAGAGTTTGAGAAACTTATGCATGATAAGTTTCAGATGAGTTCCATGGGGGAACTTACATTCTTTTTGGGTCTGCAAGTAAAGCAATCAAATGAAGGCATATTTATCAGCCAGGATAAATATGTGGCAGAGATTCTAAGGTAGTTTCAGTTTATTGATGCTAAATTGGCAACACTCCAATTGATCCAGAAAAACCATTGCTTAAAGATGTTGATGGAGAGAGTGTGGATGTTCATACATAAAGATCTATGATAGGGTCCTTGATGTATCTTACATCATCAAGACCTGATATCATGTTTTCTGTATGTGCCTGTGCAAGATTTTAATTGACTCCCAAGGCTTCTCATTTAACTACTATCAAGTGGATCTTCAGATATCTTAAGGGTCAACCTAGGTTGGGTCTGTGGTATCCTAGGGAATCACCTTTTGACCTGGTAGCATATTCAGACAGTGATTATGCTGGTGCAAGCCTGGACAGAAAATCAACAACTGAAAGATGTCAATTCCTTGGATGCAGACTTATATCATGGTAGTGTAAGAAGCAGACAATTGTGGCAACTTCAACAACTGAAGCTGAATATGTAGCTGCTGCAAGTTGCTGTGGTCAAGTGCTTTGGATTCTAAATCAACTCCTTGACTATGAGTATAATTTCATGAAAACTGTCATATGTATTGATAATAGCAGTACAATTTGTATAATTAAAAATCCAGTGCAACACTCTAAAACAAACACACATATAAATTAGGCATTATTTTATTAGAGACTGCAATGAGAAAAAGTTGATTCAAGTGGTTAAAATTGATTCTGACCAAAACTTTGTAGATCTTGTCACAAAAGCCTTTGATGTAGTAAGGTTTCAATACTTGGTAGAAAGTATTGGAATGCTTAATCCTTAATGTTTTCAAACTGTGTGGTTTTGTTCATAAATTGGATTTGTACTGTTAGGTTGTCAATTAGTATTGGTATTGTAAAGTTTGTACTGTTAGTACAAATTTGGACTGTTTGGTTCATACTTTTAGTCATATTTTCATACTGTTATAAGGCAAGTGCTTTGCACTTTGTTTTCTTGGTTTTGGACTAACAATTGCAGGTATGGAGATTAAGCACAAAGGAATTACAAGTGCAATTGTGTGAGCAAAAGTTGGTGGTTCAAGTTGCTGACATAATAGGTTAATGATGGACGGAGTTTGGGAATTCATTAACAAAGGTTTATACCTAAGTTAATCAATTCTTTAAAACTTCTTTCTTGAGACCTGATTATGATGTTTCATATTGAATTAATGGCTTAGTTGGTTAGATAGTAACTAACTCAACTCACTTTCTATTATTTTATACTTTTATTAGTATAATGAGTTAGTCTACGGACATCTGATAGAAAGAACAGCGAGCAAACGTGAATCTAACACTTGTGTTAGAGGCAACAGCTGCCACGAGCTGGAAACCCTGTCAAGAAAGCCCTTTGAATGGGTTTATCTGTACACAGGCAGTTATTTTATAACTGAAAACATTGGTTCTCACACAACCAGAGGTTGCATTAAACCGAAATCTTAATTAAGTGTCTGTCTTTACACTTAATCCTTTCAAAAAGGTTGTTAGCAGTATGGGTTTTCATTAAAATTTAGTTCATACTGCCGAGTCAAAATTTTCTCAAAAAGTTTGTACTGCCAGACTTAAAGTTAGTACTGGTAGGCTAAGTTTGTACTGCTAAATAGACGTTAGTACTGGTGCGAAATAACAGCTTTTTGAAATTAGCCGTTGAGGGTTAGTTAAGATATTTACTGATGATTTCCTTGTTTTAAGGGTTTCCATTTTGGATATTTTTACCTTTATAATATTTTAATATCCTTATCTTCGATTAAAACTTATCTTTTAATCAAAGTCGGTCCAATTGAAACCCTAACAAGTCACTCATCATATTTTAATCTCAATTCACCTTCTTCTTCTACTTTCTACCCTACTTTTCAACTATTCCCACCAGTCAAATCACATTTTTACTGAAAATAAGATGGCTAATTTATCCTTTGCTGAAAGACACAATCAAGTTGCTTACTTAGAAAAGGCAGAGGATGACACAACTTTTCATTAGATAGTGGATTTTTTAAACAACTCTTACATAAGGTATTCTTTAATTTTAAATCCCACTATCTATGTCATTCACATCAAACAGTTTTGGCAGACTGCAACTATCAAAACCTTGGAAAATGGTGACAAAGAGATTAATGCTAAAGTGGATGGCAAATCCATCACTATTACTGAATTCTCACTCAGGAGGCATCTCCATCTAAGTGATGAAAATGGTATTAGTGCTATGCCAAATACATAATTTTTTGAAAACTTATCCAGGATGGGGTATAACACTGAATCTCAAGTTTTAACTTTTCAAAAGAGTCATTTTGCCCATCAATGGAGATTTTTCATTCACACCATCCTTCACTGTCTTAGCCCCAAGAAAATCTCATGGGAACAGTTCAGTAGTAATATTGCTACTGCTCTCATTTGCTTGGCTACAGATAGAATTTTCAACTTTTCAAAACTTATTTTTGAAGGTATGGTTAAGAATGTTGATAGTAAATCAAAATTTTTGATGTACCCAAGGTTCATCCAATCTATTTTGAACAAACATCAACTGCTTCCACACAAAACAGTTTATCCACCCTCAAAGCTTACACAAAAACTTTTTAGCAATATGAAAATAGCTTCAAGGGGTTATGGTGGGGAAGCAGTACCACTTTTTGATACTATGATACAACCTCAACATCAGAAAGTTCATCCTCACAACCATCTTCATCAACCAATAGGACTGAATCCAGACAGGACTCTGATGTTCCTCAGCACAGAGTTCCTACTCCAACACATGTAGCAGATGAGGCTGACAATGTCAGAATGGAAAGGGCTACTTCTACTGACTCTGGCTTAGTAGCTGAGCAGGACAGAAGCAACATCAATAAGACCCAATCCATGGCAACACCAGCAGTACCTAGTACTTCTGGTGGAATCCCTAGCCACATGGAAACTCAGGGTGGCTCAGAAACCCATCATATGATGGATTATGAGTCTATGCCCCATGATTCACCTCTCCCAGGAGGTAACACACCTGGAAGTGATGAGGGCAGTCTAAAACTAAAGGAATTGATGGAAACTTGTACCAAATTGTCTGAAAGGGTGACCACATTGGAGGCTGAGCTCAAGAGTCATAAGAATAATTTTGTTGTTGTCTACACCAAATTGGTTCTAAGGGTGAAGAAACTAGAGTCAACAGTTAAGAAACTCAAAGGGGAAAGATCAGCAAAGATGGTGATTTCAACAAGTTCTTCTAGTTCATCCAAGAGTTCAAGTTCAGATAATGGTGAGGAGTCTTCCAAACAGGGGAGGAAGATTGCTCAAATTAATCAAGATCCAGATGTTTCTTTGATACAAGAGGAGTATGAGATTCGGGGGAGGCAAGCAGATCAGTTTGATGAAGGTAATGGTGGATTTTAAGAAGGTACTGCTGAGACAGAGCAAGGTACTGCTAGTGTTCAAGGTACTGCTAGTCTTTAGAGTTTAATTGATTCTGGTTATCAAGTTACTGCCAGTGTAGTTTATTTAAGAAAACCAAGGGTGTCAAGAGCAAATAAGGGCAAGGCTACCATGATAGAGTAAGAAACTTCTTCTAAAAAGTTATCCAAGAAGGAACAAGTTCAGTTAGCACTAGATGAAGAATTTGCTCAGGAATTGGCCTAAAAGTTTCATGAAGAAGAATTAGACAGAGTTGCTGAAGAAGAAAGACTAGCTGAGGAAGAAAGGGTGGCTGCTTTCATGATTGAAAGAAAGTTTCAAACTGAAGAAGAAGAAAGAGCTGCTCAGATTCTTGTAGACAAGGAGTTAGCAGAAAAAGTACAAGAAGAAGAAAGATTAAAGTATACTCTAGAAGAGCAACAATCAGCAATTGATGACTTGTTGCAAGAGCTCAGAAGGAAGCAGATCAAGAAAAAGGCATATAAGAAGAAAATTCCTTCAAGGAGTGAGCAATTAAGTTATATGAGGAGCTACTTGAAACTTCAAGATTACTGGAAGGAAAGCTATTTCAAAGGGATGTCTAATGAAGCAATTGAAAAGGCATACTTTGAAGCTCATGCAAGAATTCAGAAGCCTTTTGATCCAAGGTTTGTAATTGAAATTGAGTCCAGTAAAGGTGTAAAAAGAGGAGCAAAATTGTTGGAGTCTGAGGGAGTCAAGATGCAGAAAGTTGAAGGAGAAAAACACGATGAATCAGTTCCAGAAGAATTAGCAGCTGATAGTAGCAAAAAGCAGAAAACTAATGATGACCAAACACAAGAGCAGACAGAGCAGTTTCAAGAGAGTGATGTAAAAGAAACAGCTGATCTACAACAAATGATTGCAATTGTAGAAAACGATAATGATACATTTGTTGATGTTGTTCCTTTGAAGACTAAAGCTCCTATCATTGATTGGAAGACTGGTTATAATGGTAAAACTCCTTGGTGGGAGATAATCAGAGATGGTGGAAAGTCTCAAAGGTTTGTAACATTTCCTCAAATGCTCAGAAATTTTGATAGAGAAGATTTGGAGACTTTATGGGCATTAGTCAAGAACAAATATGGAGATTCAAGGCCAGAAAATATTTTGGATATAGTTCTTTGGGGAGACTTGAAGATTATGTTTGAAGTCTATCATGAAGATAGAGTTTGGTAGGAGGAGTACAAAAGTAAAGTTATCCTCTGGAAACTTTTTCAATCATGTGGAGTTCACACTGTAATGATGTGAGGACTTCTAATCTACATGCTAGTAGAAAAAGACTATCCACTGGCACAGAGTACACTTGATATGATGCTTAAAGGATCTGTTAAACTTCAAACTGATTATTGGAGTGAAATGGTATATCAGCTTCTCAAGAAAATGGAGAAACAACTTTATGGGGCTGATTACAAGAAAATGAGAAAATAAGTGTTTGGAAGATCCTCAGAATCCTCATTTAATTCAGAAGAAACTTGATGATTTGGGCTAAATCACAAGTTTAGGGGAGGATTGTTGGGAATTAAATGTTCTGAAGTTAGTACTGCTGGGAGAAATACACTAACAGTACAAACTGCTAGTGTATGAATGAAGACTGCTGAGATATAACTAACAGTACAAACTGCTAAGTTAGTACTGCTAGTTATACAAAAGGTACTGCTGGAAGATAACTGATTTTGGAGACATTGTAGGAGATAAGTATGGTATAGATTTTATGTATATCTTTATTAGTTAGAATTATACGGTGTAATACTTATCTTGTAAAGGACTCCTTAGTCTATAAAAGGAGATCCTATGTTAGATGAATGTACGAATATCAGTCATAGTTTTTGTTAATGATTCAAGGTCGATTGTAACCCTAGTGATAGTTAAGATCACTCATATTATTCAAGAAATAATATTGAATCATTTGGTGTTATTCTCTTTGTGTTCATTGTCATATATACATCACTGTTCCATTAAACAAAGCATAAACCTTCTAAGTGTGGTTAAGTAGATTCCTCATACTTAACTGCATTCACTCAAAGTATCTCATACAGGTTATAAAGGTGTAACATCTTAAGTGTATTATAATCCTCTCACCGTTCGTACTATTGGCACAAAACTCATCACTCAATTAAACTATTGAAAATTTAACTCTTAAAAAACAATAATCCAATTTCACCATTATTTAGTCCGGTTTATTTTCTATTCAAAAAATTACCCTTGCTTACAATCATGTCACAACAATATATAAACAAACAAGTAATTAATAAAAATAAACAACTAAATAATGCACATGCTAAATAAATCAACTAACATGTATATATTTATCTAAAACTCCCATTGGTTTTTGAGCTAATGGTACCAATGGACTACATATACCAAACAATTTGGATGCGTAAGTTCTACGACAAATATATACAATAACACACATAGTTGAAAATTAAAACAATGCATATGGGTCTACCCCAATTTCATAATTAATTAATTCATTAGTAAGCTAATCAAATTTTACTTACTAATAAACCCTAATTAATTATAGCATAAAAAGCATGTAAACACATAACCACGTAACAATTAATACATAATATCATATGATCCATGATCAAGTATGCACGTTCATCATGGATCCATATCAACTTATTACCAATTAATCAAGTTATTCAAAGATACACATATAATTCCATGTCTCATAACAATTATACATGAATTTACACATAAAACGTTGCATGCAACCTAGGGTTTCTACAATTTTTACAAACTTTTTTTATTATTATTTTTTAATAATATTAATATGGATCGAACCAAACAAAAAAAAAATTAGGGTTTCGAATTAAGAACCCTAGAATTTGACTAACATGCAATACACAATACAATATTCGTTTGTTATGTGTTTCGGTATTAATTACACATTATAAACGGCTCGTGATGCCACTGTTGGTAATTAATTACACATTATAAACTAGTGCCTCAAGATACTGGAACATTTGATGATGCTGAACCTCACAATGACTTCACACACAAAAAAGCTGAAGTTGTTCTTGAACCACCTACAGATTCACCATTACAGCCTGTTCCTGAATAGATGGATCCCGCAGCTGAAAAGTTCGATTGGTTTGAAGAAATGGTGGATGCATACCTCGATATTCCAGAAGATGAAGTTCCTGCACAAGGCTCAGTTGTGGATTTCAAAAAGAAACTTAAGCAGGTGATGAAGATCCAGAAACTACAATTGTCTGACATTGTCAACATCCAAAAAGCAGGTTTCTCACAATTCAAGACATCGATTACTTCTCAACTGGAATTCGAATACAATCTCGAACAAGTTGCAAGAGCCTTATCTGAGAATGTTAGTTGGGATGTTGCAAGATCTTCTCGTGAACCTGACACATTCAAGTTTCGTGACTACTCTCAACCCTTACCGCTCATTGGTCAAGATCACAATCTTAAGATCCCTAAAACGTATTTCTTCAATCATGACATGGAATATCTGATATATGGGAACACTGATCGAGAGAAACGAAATGCTACATCTCTTACCAAGTTCAAGGTGGCTACTTATGTACAAGAAGGACTTGAAGAACAGATTGGAGAATTGTTCAGCACTTCAATTGCAGATTACAATGATGAAGCTGTTCTAGGAGTCTTTCACTGGCCAGAGATGCACAAATGGTTCTACAAATAGAAACTGACATTTACCTCAAAACACAAGGTAAACTACAAAGACAAGATCCTTTCCATCAGAAGTGCTAAAACAGAATCAAAATATGGTACAACTTTCTGACTAAGATCACGGTTCGAAGTCAAGATGCCAAGGAGTACTCGTTCAACGAAGCAGACTACCCTCATTTGAATCTCAACGATATTGAAGATATGTACTTTCTTAAGATACAAGGAAAACTCGAGCATCTCCCTGGCAGCCTTCAATACGACATCATCAACTCTCTACTTCTTTACATCCGAAGAATAGTAATAAAGACAAGAGTCGAAGATGTTCACCTCAGTGTTGAAAGTTACCAGAAGAAACTGAACCTCATCAAACCTGATCTTAGACCTCTGGGTATCGCAGAAATGAAGCCATATTCCTTCATCAAAAGACCATTTGGAGTAGTATACGTCAGATCTGGAAGACCAAAGTTCATGGGCTACGAAGACATTCACAAGTTCAGTGATGAAACTTTGATACAAGTCAGGTCTAAGCTTGATCACATTCTAGAAAACCACACAGAAGGGCGGAAGCAAGGGTGGTTACGTCACATGACATGGAGAAGAAACGATGTGAAGCAGGCAGTAAAGTTCTTGGCACGGATTGACTACAGGCTCAAGCATCGGGTTCAAATGAGAAGATTGGAAAGCTATGTGGGGGGAAGAGCTAAGGATCCTAACATTCTCACATTCCGTTGTCCTGAGTAAATCATTGGTATAATTTTCATTTGTTTTTCATCATTCAATAGTGTTTTGACATGACTGTGGCTTGTGCACATATAACAGTGCATAACTCGTACTTGTAAAGAAAGGACCCTGAGGTACGCTTTAGTGCCTCAATCCTAATATAAGGAGCGAAAGCTTCTTACTTTTGAGTAGAATTAATCAAAAATTTTGATAACTTTTTCAAAATTCTGCTCAAAAGAACAAGTATTTCCTCTCGTGTTTAAAAACCTCAAAAAGTGATTTCACTTGTTGAGGGGGAGTACTTGAAACAAATCTATGTTCTAATACAATAAGTTCTTGTTGAATTCTTCCCGTATACCTCAAAAAGCATATTTTAATCAAAAGTTTTCCAAAAACAACATTAATATGCTATTTTTGAGGGGGAGAATAATAATGTGATTAAAATATGGTAACAAATGTATGGAATCTCGCATGAGCTTGACTCATATTTTACCCAAGAATTGACAAAAATTAACTCTCATTAATCGAAAGGACTTGTCCTGGACGGGTAATAATTTCAAGCTGGTTTATCCAGTGATGTAAGCGTGTCTCGAATAGGACTTGTCTGAGTAGAGTGTACCGTTTCGAGAGATTTTCTTTGAATATGACCAGGACGGGTAATAATTTCAAGCTAGTCTAACTAGTGATGTAAGCGTGTCTCGAATCGGTCATATTCACTGAAAATTAATCAATTCAAAAATGCTAACTCCACCCGACATGTGCAAATTTATCTTAAAAATTTATGAGCACATGTGAAGGGGGAGTATTTCTAAAAAAGCAAAACTCTCAAAGTGTTAACAAAATATGTTTTATAATCATAAACACTTTGAGAGATTTTCAAATAAATGGTTTATGGCAACATAGGATAGTCCTGGAGTTATAAGGTGACTAAGCATAGGAAATACGTCCTATGATCCGCCAGAACCGGAGGGATCTACCCATAGACAATACCAATAGTTTAGAACTAGAAGTCCTTAGGTATGATTGAAAAAAGGAGTAAAGAAATGAAAGGAGAAAGAAGGGGTTAAAGAATTAAAAAGGAAAGTAAATGAAAGGGTGAAAAGAAATAGCCCTCCAAATGTTCAACCTTAGGGCAGAAACCGGGTTCAATTCATATGCTACTGCATGTTACTACGGTGACACCGGTATTGAAGACAAGTCGTCATGGACCCAGTGACGCACTGCACTAAACCTTCTAGCCACTCAAGTGTCTCTCAAAAGATACTTGTTTCATTTCTCACGGAGAACCCTTCATAATCTATCGACCTCTCACTCCGAGAAGAGTTGATATTGAAAAGGAGGCACTCTGCTCCATGCCTCTGTCGACTAAAACCAAAATGCACTAAATCGAGTCTAGAGCCGCGAGATACATCAAAAGATCTCTTAGGAACACTTAATATTTCTACACTGGTTGTTCAACATTAAGGACATCAGTTGTAAATAACAAGAGTCCTAAGTAGATCTTAGCAATCTGCCAAGAACAATCATGAGGGAACTCACAATTGTGATTCTCAGTTATTGAGTGGAAATTCCTGCCAAGGTCAACATCAAACATCCCTGACAGCAGGTCACTTCGGTAATCCCTTGTGGGTTACACTTAGTGTTCGCGGTGGTTCCAAACGGTCAACAGTCGTGGAGTGATACCTCGGTATACTTTAGCGACTCACCCTGAATCGTTGATACACTTCGTTGTATTTGTGTAAGCCCTCTTGGGGGCATCCGATTCAGGAGCGTCCTTGGCAAGGATTAGAGAAAGTTTTCACACTATACAGTTAACGATCTCAAAGTCCGAACTTGTAAGTGCCGGATGATTTATTGCTAACTGTTTACTTGCAGGTATTTATGGAGACCAGGAGTTCCACCACCACCATTTCCATCATGCTCATACTAACATCACAAAGAAAGTTCTCATAAAGATCAAAGCGAAGCAAACGTTCAAAAGTTAAAGATTAAAGCTAAAGAATGAAAATTACTTAGAGTATAAAGATCAAAGTCAAAAGAAGTATGAGCATGGTGGAAAAGACGTAAAGACACCAGGATTAAAGATGTTAGTGAAAGGCAGATCACGACATTACCATATCACACATAACAAGAACAAAGAACAAAGATACGACAGACGTCAAAGCCTAAGAAGCAAAGACGTCAAGCAACCTTGATGACCAATCCTTAGGGGGAGATTGTTGGGAACACATTTCTTAATATGAATTCTTGGTCATAGTTTATGTAATAGGTTGCTTTTCTATTAAGGCCTTTATGTTTGTTTTTAAGGTTCGGCCTATGTAGAAGGCCCATGGGCCGTGGCCTTGTTTTAATTAATAGAATTAGGGCAACACCCACTTATTATGTAAAACTATAAATACCCCTTCTCACTTGGAGAAGGGGGTTGGTTCTTGATTAATCAAAGTTTATTATTCTTATACAAGTTCCATCCATTCTCTCTCTCTCTCTTACTTTCTCTCTCTAGAAGTTTACGCCTTGTGTGATATTATTGTGACCTAACAGAAGCTATCTTCACCTTATTCTCATCATGCACATTATGCACATTGATGAACTACTTAACTCTAAACATCCATCTATGTACATCATCACCATAAGACTTTGGAAATTCAAGCTTACTCATCCTGCTAAACCTACTATTGCCTTCTCCATTCTTAAGCCTATTGACATCAGTAGTCAAATATTGGTGTTGTAGCTAGGGGTGGAAATGAGCCGAGCTGCTCGTGTTAAGCTTAGGATCGGATTGGTAAAAAGCTCGAACGAGCTGAGCCTAAACGAGCTCGAGCCTAAATTAGAGCTCGTTTGATAAACGAGCCCAAGCTTTATATACAAAGCTTAACTAGGCTCGCGAGCCTAAATGAGCTTTAGAACATTTTGTGTATGTATACTAATGAGCTCAATACAAATAAATGAGCTATATATAAACGAGATCAAAAATGTAAGCTCAAGAAGCAAAGCAGTTTTTTTTATAGGCACGTCAAAAATGAGTCGATCCTGAGCCGAGCTCTTATACATACCACGAGTTGAGCTCGAGCTCAAATCTTAAGGCCTGAACTGAGCCGAGCTCAAGATCGATTTTTCTAAAATATAAATGAGCCAAGCTCGAGCTCTGATAGGCTCGGAACATTTCCACCCATAGTTGCAGCAACATATCATTGATGTGTTTACTCAAGCCATCAATTTTATCATTCAACCCCAAAACTGCAATATTTACATGACTTAGTCACCCAATTCTTGATAATTTCATCAATATGAGGTTCTACAACATTATTTCTTGTTCCTACCATAATTATTATTGATATTCTAATGAATTGGATCAACAACTCAAGAACTCTCAACAACTCTGTAACATCACACAATTTAACTGTGCAATTAGACCTAAACTAACGTGTTTTGGATTAGGAAACAGAACAAATTGATTGATAACGTATTAGATTGGAAACATGAATATATAACTTGCAACAACTTATCCCACCCGTGTTTCGTGCATAAAAGGCATAATATGGTAACCTCATACTTTCCAAATTATCACCATTTTATAGATAAGATTGATATCCAAATTGAAAATCTAATATATCATCGATCGAGTTTGATACATAAATTAGTTAATGGCTCAATTCGAAGTTGGTGTTTGTTAGAATATGGCAGAAAATTACTAATAATATATGAACGAAATTGAGGACGTGATAATCACTGTCCTTAAAAAATATTAGCCCCCACTATCAAAGCTGGTTGGATACAAGACTAATTTCTTCCCAGGATTCGATCTCAAGAACAGAACCTTATGCAGCGTACATAAAATTCACATGAACATCGTAGGTTTGCATATTGTATGTATTTAAAGTGTTTCAGATTTTGTTATATGTAATCTGTAACCAAACACATCCTTTTATAGTTAAGTTTTGGCGGTTATAAGCCAACCAACATGACTGTTGGTTCCCTCCAAAACTAACCAACACAACCCGTCATCATACCTGTTCGAAATTAACTGCCATATAACTGTAAAAACATAAATAACTGTTTTAATTCATGCAGTAAAAAGTATGACGAATTTATATTATTACAAAGGATGCAAAGGTGCAAAGTGCTAAGTGCTAATTCTATGATTAATTAAATATATTATATTTATATATATAATATAAACCAAATTAATCATCCACTAATTCCCTCCAAAAGCTTCCTAAAAGACTTTCAAACATTTGAGTGGAATAGTACTTATAAACCCACTTTTACTTCATTCACCCACCTATGTGGGATAGATACAATACACAATATTATTGATAAAACCCATAAGTTCTAACAATCCCCCACTTGGGTTTTATTAACAATATACAACAGACTATGCATAAGTTAAGGTAGTTGTCGCCTTGAACCTTAACATAGTGTATATCCTTCAAATAGCCTAACAAAATCAATGGATGCTTTAAAGCATTGAGCCATGATCCTTAGTGTTAAACTCGGAAAGATAACACACATAACATGTTAAATGATGTTCACAACATGGTAGCACTATTATGGCCATATGCTAATCCTAGTTTCATGGACATCTCCTAAAGTAATACTCACTTTTGTAGGAGCGGTACCACACCGCATGTCTACATAGGTGAAGCCCTTTAATTACCAAAGGTACACTTCATTAAGAGTATAAATACTCACCCTAAAAGAATTACTCACTAATTAGTATTTAAACTAAACTAGTGTCCAGTTGGTAATCAACAACTTGTTTTTACCACATTGAACCTTTAATTAGGTTTTAGTCTAAGTAAAGGTTGGGTTCCCATTGTTTCTAACTTTACTCAATGGGTTTCAAACCTATCTCTCTTGTAGTTCCAAAGACTATGTCTTTTGGAAGACCTTTTGTAAACGGATCCGCAAGATTCTTACCAGAGCGTATATATTCAATAGTTATTATCCCATTAGATATTAACTCCTGAACATAGGCATGTCTAAGGCTAATGTGTCTAGACTTTCCATTATACACCTTATTATATGCCCCCGATAGTGTTGATTGACTATCACAATGTAAGAAAATGGCTGGCATTGGTTGTCGCCACAACTCTATGTCCAACAACATATTTCTTAGCCATTCTGCTTCCTTACCCGCAGCTGCTAGTGCTAAAAACTCAGCCTCCATGGTGGAATGTGTAATGCATGTTTGTTACTTTCAACCCCTACAAACAGCCCCACCACCAAGTGTAAAAATCCAACCAGTTGTGGATTTACTATCACTACTACCAGTTATCCAACTAGCATCTGAGTATCCTTCAAGTACAGCAGGAAAACGACCATAATACAAAGCTAATTGTCTAGTTCTCTTAAGATAACCAAAAACTCTTCCAATCGCTTTCCAATGATCATGACTTGGATTACTCGTATATCTAGAAAGTTTGCACACAACATATGCAATATCAGGTCTAGTAGAATGTGTAGCATATATTAAACAGCCTATTGCACTTGCATATTCTAATTGAGCCACAACTCTCCCATTTTTCTCAACCAGTTTACAAGATAACTCATATGGGATGTTTGCCTCCTTTATATTCAAGTGTTGAAACTTGTCTATAATCTTATCAATGTAGTGACATTGATTTAATGCATAACCCCCACTATGCCTTTTAACCTTTATCCCCAATATAGTATCCACTTCATTCATGTCTTTAATTTGAAAGCATGAAGACAGAAACTTCTTAGTTTCATTGATACCTTCTGTGAAAATGTAGAGGGGGGGGGGTGAATACGTTACCGTTTTGAAATCTTAAAACTTCTTGTATCAAATATCCAATTAAGCTTGTTGTAATATGAAAAATGCCAATTGTAGTCTATGACTAGCATACACTAAAACAAGTTGTCACACAAGTATAACCATCAAGTCACAACACAAGCAATAATATAATGCAAGTATAAAAGTAAAGCAGTAAGCAAAAGAAAGCGCAAACTGAACACGATGATTTATAGTGGTTCGGTCACGGAGCTCCTCTCCGCCCTACTCCACTCCCTGAGTACCCAACTCGAGAGTTTCTTCACTAGATCAACAAGCTCCCTTCTCGGCAGAGAAAACCTAACAAACGTCGCTTACACTTTTTCTGGTACAAAGCAAAATACCGGGTTCTAGTTCGAGGTAGAACCAACCTTACGTCGCCTATACAATATTTCCGACACTAAGCTAGATGTCGAGTTCTTTTACAAGGGTACAACCACTCCCGTTATGTTTTATGGCCCAACATAAAAACCTTGTGTTTTATGGCACAAACACATAAATCATCTAATCTAGTTTGGTGAATATATTGTGATGATACAGTGATGTTTACAATGATGATCCATGACACAAATGTCGAATGGATATGAATGACTAATCTAAATGAACTTCCATTGATAGGAAGCCTTTAATGGATGAAGATCAAAAGTTACCTATGTTTGTTGTGATAGATCTTCATATATGTATGCTTGTGGTGGATGATGACTCAAGATCTCTGAGCTTGCTTCACAGGATCATTTCTGGAGTATGCTTACAACATAATGAAAGTTAGAAGCATTATGATCATGATGATAAGGGTGATTAATGTATGATACTACATTATTATCTACTGATCTAAATGTATGCAAAAGGGTAGAGAGAATGTATGTTCAAGTGATGTGGAAATGAGTAAACAATGGGATGCAATTTATAGCCAACAAGCTCAACAACCCACAGATCAGACGGAACCAAAACAAGGGTTCCGTCCGTGTATACATTTGGTTCCGTGGGGATCTGACAGAAAATCTTCAAAATCTTTTATCAAATCTAACCAAAATATACACCAAATCTTTCCATGATTGTAGAGTGACAATCTAAACAAAATATTCACCATATCTTCTAAAGATTTCAAGAGTGACAATCTAACCAAGATATTTTCCAAATCTTCCAAAGATCCTAAAGAGATATGATGATCCATGGAATAATGTAAAAATGCATTTTCATTTTGATTAAAATGTAAACAAAAGTTTGTTTGTAAAATGTATTACTTAACTAGTTAATATATGTTTAACAAGTTTTACCATGTTAGTTTATGTGTTACTAAAAATGTTAAACTACTTATGCTATTATAGGACTTAAGTTATTATGTCATTAACATCATTTTTAGAAGTATGTAAACACATTTGTCTTAGTTTGACACCTAAAGTGCACTTTGACACCTAATGTGGCACTTATCCTATTTTGACACCTAAAGTGCACTTTGACACCTAATGTGGCACTTATTATATTTTGACACGACTACAACTTAGGAAGCATGATGTACAAGTAAAAATACTTGTATATGCAAAATGTAAAATGAGGTTTAAAATAGAATAGTTAACCTTTTAAAATACTTAATGACTCTAAAAGTATTTTAAACATTCTAAATGATTTGTTAAGGGGTTTGATCATAATGCCACATAACAAACATGTACGAACCTGTGTTGTAGCATACGAGGACTTGAGACGTCGAGAGGTGTTGAATGTATGTTGAGACAAAATATGATTATGAGTAACTTGTACATTTTATGTCATGTATCAAGTTACATGTTTGTCATCAATCAAAACAAACGAGACTGTATAGATTAAATATCGTAATATTTGAACTAACAATCTCCCCCTTTTTGATGATGACAAAATATGTAAACGTGATAGGTAGTAAAATGTAAAAAGTTACTTGTGTCCGTATTACGTTCTACATTACCTTCTCCGTTTACACTCTTCTCTCCCTTTGGTCGAAACAAAAAGGGTGTGCCCTTGGAGTTTTAAACTTCATTTCTCCGCGAAAAGGCGAGCTTGCATCATCCCTAGTGAAGTTAAATTGTATACTCCAATCCCTATGGTTGTTGCATCCCCTATGTTATTGCCCTTGTTTAGTAGCGGTGCCATGGATCAAATTAAGAGGCTTAACCTACATC
>CP139509.1:224832571-224857397 GCA_021014915.2 Artemisia tridentata subsp. tridentata
TGACTTTCATCAGGCATTTTAAAATCAGAAGAAAGAACCATACATTCATTGTCAGTAAATAGAACATTGTTCTTTTTGTTACACATTTGTGAGACACTAAGGAGATTAAACTGAAGTTCTTTCACAAAGTACACATTTTCAAAATCTAATTTACTGGTTTTGATAGTACCTTTAGCAGTGATCTTTCCTTTTATTCCTCCCCCAAAGGTAACATATCCTCCATCAAATGTTTTGAAGTCTGTGAGGTAAGACATGTTGCCTGTCATGTGCCTTGAACATCCACTATCTACATATCCTTTATCAGCCATATCATTGGAATGTTCCTGCACATGAATAAACATATTAGTTTCCTTGGGGTACCCAAGCCATAACAGACTTGGGTTTGCCTCTTGCATCAATGAAATCAAACCTTTTTAGGATTGTTGATGCACCTTTTGATTGGATTGGTTTCCAGATCCAACATGCTGAGGACTTAACAGCATTTTCCCTTTTAATCCATTTTGTGGTCTTGGGTCTATCAGTACCAATTTTGGCAGTACCATTTGGTCTAGCAGGACCTTTTGGTTTTGGTCTCCAAATTTGTGTTTTGTCCACAGATTTCTTTTGAATAGGACTATTCACAACTTTTGGTGCATATTTGAAAGTGTTTCTTGCACCCTTATCAGTTGGTTTTGTATTAGCAGACTTATTTTGTCTAACAGTATGTTTAACTTTTGGTGTGTTAGACTTAACAAAACTTTTTCTGGGGTGAGTTACATTTGTTTTAGACTTTGATTTACTCCCAGAAACCCAGTTGTTACAATAAGCATGAAGATGATTAAAACTACCACAGTAATAACAAGCCTTATTGTACATAACAAAATTATCACCTAGTTGTTGTGACTTAAGATTGTTCCAATTTCTTTGGCTACCTCTAGGTTTGTTATTACATTTTTCACAACTTTCAACTGTTTTTAGAACAGCTTTGGCCTTAGTCTTAATCTCTACTCTTTTAGGACTAACTGGTCCTACTTTGTTTCCTTTGATGGAAACAGTCTCATCTTCATCATCATCAGATACCTAATCTTCAATGATTAGAACATCTGATTTCTTATCAGTGAGCACCTTAGAGAGTGAAGCAATCTTAGCACTCTCAACAGGTTCACTTTTCTCTACAGGTTTAGCTAATGGTTTGTTGATGATTTCATGTAAACCTGATTCTGCAAGATCTGATCCTGGGGGACAAGGGATTCCTCTATAAGGAGGTGGACAAGTATTGTATCCAATTCCTGATTTGATTCTCTTATTCATCTGATTTTCAACTATGCTTCTAGTACAATCAGAAGCAGTTTCCAAAGTGGTAACTGTGAGTTGAATATTATCCCTTGCCAAAGTCACTTTAGTACACTCAGTTCTTAACATTTTTATTTCTGCATCTTTCAAAAATATTTGTCTATTAAGAATAGCTTTTGCATCAGAAAAAGTGAGTTCATTTTCCCTAAAATGGATTATTTGCTTCTCAAGTTTAGCCATACCACACTTATGATTGACTAGGTCTTGATGGGTTTTTCTTTCTTCTACTTTAAGTTCATCATAAAGTTTTATAAGAGTTTGTAATTCTTCAAAAACTTTGCAAGTACTAGAACATTTTGTAATTTGTACCTCAGGAGTGGAGAAAGCCATCAAAGCCAATTCATCTGAAGTTGACTCCTCTTCACCCATAAAACTCCAATCAAAACCCATACCATCAATAGCTACCATTGCTTTAGGCTCAATGATCTCCACAGCCTTACTCTTGCTCTCAAAGCCTCCTTTGTTCTCAAAGCTTCCTTTCTTCTCAAAGCTTCCTTTATTCCTGTTCTCAAACCCTCTTCCCTTGTCATCCTGCTTCTTAGGTCTTCTACACTCTCTTGAGTAGTGACCCTTCATGTGGCAGTTGTAACACTCCACTTTGGATTTGTCATACCCAGCAGGCTCATTACCATCTATGATAATCTTCTTTCCAGTCCTCATCAGCAACTTCTTAGCCCTTATGCTCAGAAGTGAAAGTTGCCACTTTATGTCCATCTCTTCAAGATCATCAGGATTGATCTCTTGAAGATCTTCAAAAGTTAATATGGACCCATTGTGTTGTGATGTCAGGAAGGCACACCCAATTGTTTCATCTAGAATGGTTTTGGTATTGCTAGAAGTACTGGCAGTACCAAAGTTTGTGTTGGCAGTACCTTCTTCTCTGCCATCTTTTTCTTCATCAACAACCTTTGAGGTGCTTGGAGATGATAAAAAAGCCATATTTCCTGAGCTTGAACCAGTGGTCTTCTTCACTTCATGCTCTACTATTTTGAAATTGTTGTAGAGATCATTAAGACTCATCTGATCAATATCTGGTTTGTTTTTCCAGACAATGACATGCATGGACCATTCAGAGGGTAAACTCCTAAGGAATTTGGAGTTTAAGTCCTCTTGAGTTATCATCACTTCATGGATGGCTAACTGACTTGAAAGCTTTTGTAGTCTATTGAACATGCTGTCCAAAGACTCATTTTTTGTGGCTGCAAAGTTTTCAAACTGATGTTTGAGGAGAGTTTTCTGTGTTTTCTTGGTGGCTTCATTTCCACCAAATCTAGCCACAATAGCTTCAAAAAGGGTTTTAGCATCTTTGTACTTGTTGAAGATCAAAAGCTGATCATTTGGAATAGTCATCAGTAGCATACTCCTGGCTTTTAGATCATTTCTCTTTTGAATTCTTTCTTCTGCGCTTGATGGGTTTACTTGCACATGTGTTACAAGTGCATCGTTTACTGTGGTGGTGGTGATTGAAGGTTTAAATGAGTTTCCTTCTTCAATGATCTCCCAAAGTGCATAGTCTTGCACTTGGAAATATTGTTCTACCCTCAATCTCCACATATCAAACTCATTTTGTTTGAGTAATGGAAGTTTTGCTGCAACATTGGTTTGAATATGTTCAACATCCATTGTTCTTTTAAATTGTAAATATCAGCCTAGCTCTGATACCACTTGTGAAGGGATTATACAAACACTTGGGATGTGAATCTTAGTAACGTGTTTGGGATATTTATGTATGAATGTGATGTAGTATGCGGAATCTACTATAACACACTTAAAAGAACACAAAGGTGATGAGTTATGTAAACGTGAGTAGTAATGAACAATGAACACAACTTTAGTAACACAAAACGATTCAATATTATTGATGAAATAATACGGATGATCTAACTATCACCAGGATTACAAAGTAACCTTGAATCTTTGATTGTAAAAGGATTTGTGAAATGAGTAACTAAGTTACTAGAGAGGTTGTTCTGTTTTTGGTTATTAGTTGAAGAGATGCATGCACGAAGGTGGTGACTAAGGGAACCTTTTATAGAATAAGGTACCCTTATTACAAGTTGTCAAGTTGTTGAATATAATAAGATACTTTGACTATTCTAGCCTACAATTAAATACAACTACCAATGTAACAACTCTGTATATTCTTCTGCATACCACAGAAGACAAAACTACTTCTACTAAGCGTGTTACAATGTACAAAGACTAATAATTCAACAAATATCTACAAACAAATATCTATCAACTTGATCATAATCTTGGCATGACCTTTATCAACTAGCAGTACCTTCTTACCCAGAAGGTACTGTTAGTACATCTTCATCTTCTTCAAAATCAACTAGCAGGCTCTTGGCATATCTGGCAGGCTCTTTGACTTGAACATTTTATTCCCAACACCCTATGTTATTGCCTTTGTTTAGTAGCGGTGCCATGGATCAAATTAAGAGGCTTAACCTACATCAAGGTTAGTTATACAATAAAAAAATTGTAAAAATATAATATGAAGATAATACACATAGCACATGATACACGTGGGTAATCTATGTTAGATAATCTCCTCCTCCTCTTTGTCGAAACACAAAGGTGTGTCGAAGAATGAGAATGATTATGAATGTATGCATGCTCCCCCTTGACGGTTGCTCCCCCTTGATCGAGGCGTCAAGGTATGATTAAAAAGCTACAAAACAAATATTAGTGCAAAACTATATTCGTCCATGGATAAGTATGTAATATACAACAAAGTGTGTATAAGATGTATTCTATAAATGCTTGACGGAAGCTCCCCCTTGATCTAGGGCGTCAAGATGAACCTACAAAACAAAAATTAGTACAATAGAAGCTATGTCTTTAGACAGATATATCATATACGAACAAGTGTATAGACGATGCAATATGAGTGCTTGATAGATATTCCTCCTGGTTCGAGGACATCAAAAAGCACCTACAATAAAAGAAGGAAAATAATCGATGCAAACTTCATCCTTAGATGAGTATGCTATATACAATCGAGCGTATATGATGATGAACCTACAATGAAAGGATTAGTGCAATATATTTCATATTTTTGACAAAGAAAAATAAGATGTATATATATGATGCAATATATCAATGATATAATCACAAGCAACTCAAGATAGAGAACCATGATCATTTGGTAAAACATGTTATAAGGTGTAATCTTCTAATAATAAATACAAACAGTCATAAGAAAATAAAAATTGGAATATAATATGATTCTCCAAAAATATAAGCCTAAAAAAATAATGCCTAGAAGAAAAATATGAAGTGAAGCTGAAATATTAAGAGTTAGAGTGGGTCGTGCTAGTGTTGATGTCGGTTTACTAGTAGGATTCATAGGAGGTTGTGATGATAACTCGATAGATGACTTAAGATAGATTAAAGTGAGTTTTTCGCTAATCCAAGGTGGTGATGATTAGTGAAAGTGGTGATGGATGGTGGTGGTGATAACGTAGATAACTATTAAAGAATTAGAAACACGTATGTATAGCAAATGCTATAACAAACATAAAAATAGAGAATATGGACTCATGCAATCCTTATCTAAAATTTACAACTTAAGGGATAAGCAAAGAATGTGACTCTCGTAATGCATAAGGGTTATGATTTGAATGATATTATTGACGCTAACAAGAATGAAATTCATTCATTGATTGAAACAAATTATAAAAATAACCTATTCTAGGTGACAATGGAGGAGAGAGTATTAACATGGTTTTGACCGACATGATCTTTTATGACATTATCATCTACCAAAGATGATGTATCATGCCATAGTATATGCTTGAATGGAATTAAAAGGAAGTGAGGACAATGAGCACCTAAGAACAGAAATACCATATGAAAAAATAAAAATACTAAATAACTATATGAGGATGAGAATGACATCATATGATGGGAGAGTGTTGGTTAGACCAACGTGTTGAGAAAGTGTTGGGAATGAATGTTTTGATTAATATATCGTTTGCACTGACAATGACGTGCCTGATATGTGTCAAGGAAGAAAAGGATGAGATCCTATGATGGTGTTCTAGACAATGAAGTTGTGAGGTCCTGGTTTAAGAAAAATCCTAGACTCCATTTAAATTAGTTGTTGGTTGTGGAGATGAAGAAGTTTGTCAATCACATGATGTGTTTTTCACTTGATGAGGTATTGGTGCAAACATGTGATATTGGGTTTAAAAGGCTTGAAACACTTGTGGTTTTGAGAACCGATTTTAGCTAAATGGTGTGTACCTATGTGTTGGTATTTTAGGGTGTAAGAAAAATGATTAAGTGTTCTTTAATACATTTTTACAAAGGATAATTATGTGAATGAATTTCTCTCCGCCTTAATCGATGGACATCCAACATAATGTGTAATGCATCGAATAAAGAATGACGATAAAGTTTTTAGGAGGTTGCAGGTTAATGAAAGCGATGAGTTTAGTAATGTTTTTACGGATGTTGGTTAGCATACAAAGAACTTCATCGTTGAAGTCATGTAGCTCTTCTCTGTCAATGCGAGATGATCGCATGACGAGGCATGTGGTTTTCTCATAGGAGGTGGAAAGGATTAGAGTATTGTTATAGCTAAATAGTAATGGAGGTGATTTTTGGTAAGCGGAAGCAATAATGAGATTTGGAAAAAGGTCGGTTGAAAGATACACAAATATAATGCCAAGCCGCTAAAACTTAATTCAGTATGGTCTAAAAACTATACGCAAGTGAATGGGTCCCATAAAACATATTACTAATCTATGTAGCAATAAAGCGATTTCAATTATGCGAAATTAGCATATAAAGTTAGAACGAAGTGAGATAACAAATAATTTGTTATCAACCTATAAGACAAAACTGTTAGTGACAAAAGATGTGAATATGATAGAAATCATAAGATAACATCCTATATATATATAACGTATTTGACTACTAGATAAAAAATCACCACACACCATGATAGCATCAAGAAAAACAATCATATTATGCAAGAGCATGACATTATATGAAATACTTCATTGTGAGATTGTTTAGTCGTTAGGCTTAGACACTTAAGCATATAATGATCCATGTGATTAATTTGTAGGATAAAAAGACTTCTAAATGTTTATTATACCAAAAGCACTTTGATAAAATATAAGTTCACAAGTAGCAAACAAGTAGTGTGACAAAGTCATGAAGGAAGCAAGATGAAAGATTCATACAAACCATTATAACATCTTGGAGCATGTATCATTTAGACTATCCTACGAAAAGGCTTAATGAATGTCAACAAAAGACAAGAGCTTTCAAATAGAAACATCATATAAAAACATCATGTATCAAAATGATATATCATGAGTTAACAAGTAACATGTTAATCTTGCGAAACATCATATATCGAAAGAATGAAAATATCATACAAGTCATGTTAACATTTAGTAGCACGAAACATATAAGCATGCAGACAAAACCTTTCCAAGGTTTACATATTTGACTATTAATCAAATAGTTATCATGATAACGTCAAGATACTTAATCATATAAATTAAAAACATGTAATCAACACATGTATGTTTAATGCAAACTAAAAAAAGAAAAGTCATATCTACTACTTGTTTGATTAATATTCCTAAGGTGAGGCAAAATATCTTATTTTAATACTTACTTTAGGCAAGTATAGGAATAAAGATTTTTTATGTTGGAGAATGAATATGAGACTATTACTAGCGGTGCTCAATTAAGGCTAAACACGACTATTTTTACGGGTGATTCCACATACCCAACTTCTCTCCTGGAAGCAATTTCACCGTTAGGTCAAATTGAGTTTCTAGTGTAATAGGTTCTCCAGTAGTCATTCTCATGTTAGAAAGATAGGAATTCCTATTTTTGCCTATTGAAGTATATAAAAGATGATAGTTCACCAATACTTGGCTTAATGTGACTCAACTAAATTCATTATAACTAAGGTGATGAAGATGTCATGTTATACCCAAGAATTTAGTAGTGTGTCGAAAAACAATATGTTTTAATCATGTGTTTAGAATCTAAGGTTTTTCGAATTAGATAGCTTAATGTATGACATCTTTTATGTAGAGTTGAAGTGTGTACTATAAATGTGATTTGATTATCTAAGACCAAGAAATGTGTTTGTGTGTGATAATGGAATATGTTAAATTAAGAACGTTCTCAAGAAAGCTCTTTCGAATTTTATTCAACAAGAATCTAAGAAAGGTTACCAACTTCAATAGATCTTGTGTATGTTCTAGAGATGTGTAGTTTTAACCTTGGATGTGCACAAGGTTTAAACTAGATTAAGAGCAAGGTTAGGTTATGATGTACGCTTGAAAGGAAATAGATACAAATAGTATCTTTCAACAAATAAGATTATCCCATGGGATAAAGTTATCATGCTTATGAAAGCAAATATGACAAGATAACGGAGATACGCTGCTAGTTCATAGAACTTGTAGATGTTTTTTCAAGATCATTTAGCCAATGAGGTGTAATGAAATCTCTTGTAACACGACCGTTCATGTCGCAAAGAGAGAATGATGCATAGGATATACATTATCCTTTTAACAAGATGAAAACTTAACGCATGATTTCTTAGGCATAATGTTTTCCTAAATGAAGATATGAAGCCAAAGTGTTTGAATCAGATAGTCCTATCCTAAATATATTTGGTCTCAAGATTATATTCACTAGATGATGACATGAGGAATTCACTCGAGTTTCTTATGTATACTCCTCAAGAGTCATTGTCACTCGGGGTGCATGAGGTTGGCTTTGAGATTGCATTTTAACATATGCTGTTAAAATGTTGATTTAAGGTTCAACGAAACATATGCATGACAAAGTATTACTAATGCTTTGATAACTTGTGAAGGCAGTACTACTTATACCTAGTGAAAATTGATAAAAAATTACCGGGAGCATCATGCTCATTTGATAGTGGAGGTTCTAGCAATAATGAATAATCTAAGTCCTTATAGGTGGCAAAGAATGTTTGAGTTAGTTCAACGTGCATTTGATTCGGTACGAGTGTTGGAAAAAGGGCTTTTTGAGCAATGCACTCAACGGATTCAAATGATGGTAAGGATTGTGGATTGGTTGATTTAGATGGTAGGTCTTCTAGTGTGTCTAAATAAGCATGTGGTGATGTAGAGGTTTGTTGTACTATGGGAGTACTTAGGTTTCATTGATGTTGAAGACAACAAGGATGGATACTACTTCTTGTGGTCCATTGGTTGGTACAACTAGTGGGTGAAGTTTTGTGAAGCTTAGGGGCTGAGACATATCACAGAGGTGAATATGATGGGATGATGGTGAAAGAACAAGTGAACTTAAGTGCTAAATGTTCAAGGATGAAGACTTATTGACATTTGTTTTATTCCTATTGATTGGGAGAGTGTTAGGATAAGTGTTTCAACATATGTTGTTAAAATACTTTGATTTTTCGGATATGACTTTTAGTGACTACAATCGTAAGTCAGTTTTACTTGAATATTTTGGACAAAATACTTAAGTTGTCAATCCTACTTTGTTGAGATTAGATCGCACTCAAGGATAGCAAGACTTGATAATACATATTTAACCTGAGTGTGAGTTATGACTCGATGTAAATCCTTATCATCTTGAAGGATGACACATTATTTTCATGTTAACCAAGTGAGGCAACATATTTGGATACAAGACAATATCTGCAGTCACAAGTTGGACTTGTGATTTTTGAAATTATATGCTATCTTTGTAAAAAAATGAGTTCGGATTTGTTAGGAAGTTGTCAATTAATAAAACAAATCAAGCTAATGGATAAACGATAAGTGAAGGACGAAAGAATGCAATGAATGTAGGTAATGATTACAAAATCTCAGTTGTCTACGGATTGCGAGGAAACAATTTCAGGGTTCGTTCCTTTATAGAGAAATGTACCTCGGAGAATTTTCATGAAATTTAAAAGTATGATCAGAGATGGTTATCCTATTGGAGAAAGTGAGATGACATGATCCTAATATGAGTGAATATCAGTGAAAAATATCCTAGTAACAAAAGTGAGTGATCTAGAGTGCGGGATTTAAACGAAAATGAAAATGTGTTATTGCAGGCTGGCGGCACCAAAACATATAACGGGTGGAACCCATATTTTGGTGCCGCCCCATCCGTGGGTAAGATTTTGGCGGTACCAAAAAATTACACAGGCGGAACCAATTATTTGGTTTTGCCCCATCCGCCAAACCAAAAAACTTAACAGTGGGCATTTTTCAATCCCCGAAACATGTTCAAATACCGTCATTTCTCCTAAAACATGTGTAATTAATTAGTTGTGATTAGAAAAACAACAATAAAACAGCTATAAACACATGTATGGGTATAGATCATGCAAGGGCTAGAGATTTCACTAAAACGTGAAAAATAAAAATTGATAACATAATGATATTATCCACCTGCACGACACTTGGTTAGTTCACAAAGCGTTAAATAACAGGTTAACATCCTACAAGGCATATAAAGGTTCATACATCATTGTTTCACACACCTTTTTCAAAGATACTGAATGCTTCGATAATCATTGAAAGTAGTGACACATCTTAACACTTGAACTATTAGGTGGGAGTTTGTGTAAAACAACATTTTTCAAAGTACTTGACTAGTTTTACTTAGTTCTCATTTCTAAGAGAATTATGCAAGATTTTAATATAACATATGCAAAGAAAATTATCTAAGTCTATAAGTAATGCAAAAACAATTTTTCAACTTATTGAACAAAATCTAGCAAATGTCCTATTGTGCATAAACAAGAAATCGACAAACAAGCGAATAAATAACATGGCAGGATTGATACTTATGTTACACAAACAATCAAGTGTAAACAACAATTTGCAATAAGTAAATAACATATATGTAACCAACATAAACTAAAACAAGTAGTCATATAACATAAAAAGAAAGATACTTTTCGTCACATTGCGTTTAAATATGACGATGTATACCAAGCTTGATTAGTTTTCTTTATATATATAAATATCATAAAATTCTTTAGTTTCAAAAGAAATTATATCAATATTCAAAGGATACTAACTTAAATTGCCCGACTCAAAATTTTGAGTTTCTATGTCAAAACGAAGCACACTGTAGTATTTTCGCATAGCGAGAATGTGTAGGACTTACTTGATTTGGTAGTAAACATATAATACACCTTTTTTTTAACATCATTTCTACTTATGTGACTTATCCAAACATTTACGGAGGTGATTTTTCAGCTAAATTTATAGTTATCCCAAACGCTCATTTCAAAACCGTATTTTTCGTAAATTTGCTTTAAGCACATAATTTGACACTTGCAAATTCTTTTAAGAAATCTTATCTTTTATTTTTCGATGACACCTTCAAGCTTGTATACAAAGTAACATTTAACAAAAAAAATTTCTAATTATAATTAGCGAAACATTTTTCATATTATAATGGTAATTTGATACATGGATCGTACTCTATTTTAAAAACCATTTGTTTTGAAAATAAGAGCCACGAAGCTATGATACCAATTTTGAAAACATAGAGGGGGGGGGGGTGAATACGTTACCGTTTTGAAATCTCAAAACTTGTTGTATCAAATATCCAATTAAGCTTGTTATAATATGAAAAATGCCCATTGTAGTGTATGACTAGCATATACTAAAACAAGTTGTCACACAAGTATAACCATCAAGTCACAACATAAGCAATAATATAATTCGAGTATAAAAGTAAAGCAGTAAGTAAAAGAAAGCTCAAACCGAATACGATAATTTATAGTGGTTCGGTCACGGAGCTCCTTTCCGCCCTACTCCACTCCCCGAGTACCCAACTTGAAAGTTACTTCACTTGATCAACAAGCTCCCTTCTCGGTGGAGAAAACCTTACAAACGTCGCTTACACTTTTTCTGGTACAAAGCTAAATACCGGGTTCTAGTTCGAGGTAGAACCAACCTAACGTCGCCTATACAATATTTCTGACACTAAGCTAGATGTCGAGTTCTTTTACAACGGTACAACCACTCCCGTTATGTTTTATGGCCCAACATAAAAACCTTGTGTTTTATGGCACAAACACATAAACCATATAATCTAGCTTGGTGAATATATTGTGATGATACAGTGATGTTTACAATGATGATCCATGACACAAATGTCTAATGGATATGAATGACTAATCTAAATGAACTTCCATTGATAGGAAGCCTTCAATGGATGAAGATCACAAGTTCCCTATGCATGTTATGATAGATCTTCATATATGTATGCTTGTGGTGGATGGTGACTCAAGATCTCTGAGCTTGCTTCACATAATCATTTCAGGAGTATGCTTACAACATAATGAAAGTTAGAAGCATTATGATCATGATGATAAGTGTGATTAATGTATGATACTACATTGTTATCTACTGATCTAAATGTATGCAAAAAGGTAGAGAGAATGTATGTTCAAGTGATGTGGAAATGAGTAAACAATGGGCTGCTATTTATACCCAACAAGCTCAGCAACCCACGGATCAGACGGAACCAAAACAAGGGTTCCGTCCATGTATGCATTTGGTTCCGTGGGGACCTGACAAAAAATCTTCAAAATCTTTTATCAAATCTAACCAAAATATACACCAAATCTTTTCATGATTGTAGAGTGACAATCTAAACAAAATATTCACCATATCTTCTAAAGATTTCAAAAGTGACAATCTAACCAAGATATTTACCAAATATTCCAAAGATCCTAAAGAGATATGATGATATACGAAATGATGTAAAAATGCATTTTCATTTTGATTAAAATGTAAAAAAAAGTTTGTTTATAAAATGTATTACTTAACTAGTTAATATATGTTTAACAAGTTGTAACATGTTAGTTTATGTGTTACTAAAAATGTTAAAGTACTTATGCTATTATAGGACTTAAGTTATTATGTCATTAACATCATTTTTAGAAGTATGTAAACACATTTTCTTAGTTTGACACCTAAAGTGCACTTTGACACCTAATGTGGCACTTGTCCTATTTTGACACCTAAAGTGCACTTTGACACCTAATGTGGCACTTATTCTATTTTGGCGTGACTACAAATTAGGAAGCATGATGTACAAGTAAAAATACTTGTATATGCAAAATGTAAAATGAGGTTTAAAATAGAATGGTTAACCTTTTAAAATACTTAATGACTCTAAACGTATTTTAAACATTCTAAATGATTTGTTAAGAGGTTTGATCATAATGTCACATAAAAAACATGTACAAACCTGTGTTGTAGCATACGAGGACTTGATACGTCGAGAGGAGTTGAATGTATGTTGACACAAAATATGATTACAAGTAACTTGTACATTTTACGTCATGTATCAAGTTACATGTTTTTCATCAATCAAAACAAACAAGACTGTATACATTAAATATCGTAATATTTGCACTAACACCTTCTATATTGGTTCCAACAATCAATATATCATCTACATAAAGGCATAGAATGACACCATAATCTTTTGTAAACTTAGAATAAATGCATCTATCAGATGAGTTATAGATAATACCATTTGAAAGTATTGACCTATCAAATTTCTCATGTCATTGTCTAGGTGCTTGTTTTAACCCATATAAAGATTTCTTGAATTTGCAAACTTTATTCTCATGACCAGGCAACACAAACCCTTCAGGTTGTTTCATATAGACTTCATCATCTAAGTCACCATTCAAAAAAGCTATTTTAACATCCATTTGATGTATAGGCAAATTATAAATAGAAGCTAATGCAAAGAGCACCCTAATTGAAGTGATTCTAGCTACTGGTGCATATGTATCAAAGTAATCAACTCCTTGTCTTTGACTAAAGCCTTGAATTACCAACCTAGCTTTAAAAGTTTGAATGGATCCATCTGTATGATATTTTATCCTAAATACCCATCTACACCCAATTGCTTTGGAACCTGGAGGTAAATCTGAAAGTTCCCAAGTACCGTTAGATATTAGGGAATTCATTTCATCATCAATTGCCTCCTTCCAAAATGCAGAATTCCTAGAGGTTATAGCCTCTTTATATGTTTTGGGTGCATCCTCTACATTAAGTAGAATAGGTATTTTATTGATAACATGATTCTCATTATCACCTTCAATAAGGAAGATAATAGCCTGGGAATCAATAAAATCAGAATCCAAACTTCTTTCTTTTCTAGCCCTTTCACTTCTTCTAGGTGCACTAGAAGATTCTGCCATATTCCTCGTATTATTATAGTTCAAATCTGGGCCAGAAATATCTTGTGGAATTTGAGTCACAATTTCATTTATGCTTGTTGAATCATGACAAAATTTATTCTCAAAGAAATCTACATCTCTTGATTCAATAATAACATTCGAATCTAAATCTAAACAATGATAAGATTTAGAGTCTTTTGCATATCCCACAAACACATTTTTAAAACCTCTAGGTCCTAATTTAGATGTATGAGGTAAGGGAATCTTATAAATGGCCAAACAACCCCAAACTCTAAAATAATTAATATTAGGCTTTCTACCTTTCCAGATTTTATAAGGAGATACTTTTAGTTTCTTTGCAATTATTCTATTACTTACATGACATGTTGTAAGCAAGGCTTTACCCCATAAATTCTTAGGCAAGTTTGCATTGATTAACATAGCATTAATCATATCTTGCAAAACTCTATTCTTCCTCTCAGCAAAACCATTCTGTTGAGGTGTATATGGTGTTGTCCTTTGATGAATCAAACCTTGTGATTCACAATAGGAAAAAAAATTCGGTGGAAAAGTATTCACCACCTCTATCACTTCTTAGAACTTGTATCTTTTTGCCTCTTTGGTTTTCTACTTCAGCCTTATATATTTTGAATGTTTCAAATGCATGATCTTTAGATTTCAACAGATAAACGTAGGTATATCTAGAGCAGTCATCAATGAAAGTTATGAAATACCTATTTCCACCTCTAGTTAGTTGTTCGTTCAATTCACATATATCAGAATGCACTAACTCTAAGACTTCATATTGTGTATCTACTTTAGGAAACGATTTTCTTCTCATTTTCGTTTGAACACATATTTCACATTTATCTTTATGTTCACCATTATAGGATATAATACCTTGTTTTAACATATCTTTCATAGTCCTATAATTTATGTGTCCTAAACGATTATGCCATAAATTGAAAGTGGAACATTCAATATTAAAATTAGAAAAAAAAATTGCAAACAGGCAAGTAAGCAGAACTAGCAATTTTATTGATATTGAGTTTGAACATCCCATCACAATCATACGCTTTCCCTACAAATACATTGGCTTTGGACAAAATTACTTTGCCTGATTCTATCACAGCCTTAACCTCACTTTTACAAAGTTTAAAACCAGAAACAAGATTCTTCCTAATGTTAGGAACATGAAGAACATTCATAAGAGTCAACTTCTTTCCAGATGTGAATTGGATTTCCACGTTTCCTGAACCAACAACTTTGAAGCATGACTGTCACCCATCATAACTTCATGTCCATCTTCACTTTCCTTATAAGTTTTGAACAAGTCTTTGTTGTAGCAAACATGTGTAGTTGCACCAGAATCATACGACCAATCATCAGTTGTTATCACACTAGCCATATGATGTTCCTGAATCATTCCAATGTTCATTTCAGAAACCATAGCAGCGATTTCTGTGGTATCAACTCGTTCCACTGCATTTACAGATTCATTCTTGTTTGTATTCTGATTTTTCTTTTTGGGATTCTTGCAGTAGCGCTTGATATGCCCTTTGTCACCACACTTGTAACACACAACCTCAAACAATGGTTTCTTGTCTTTCTTGTTGTCTATGGAAGAGTTCCATGTACCCTTCCTCTTCTTGTCATTTCCTTTGTTGTTCTTTTTTCCTGAATCAACATAATTAACCTTAGAACTTGATGCACCATTCAGTTTCTTTTCACGAATACGAGTTTCCTTTTCAATTCGTAAATGTTTCTAAATCTGATCCAAAGTAAAATCCTCTGAAGTGTGCATCAGTTTCTTTCTGTAATTGTGCCAAGAAGATGGTAACTTGGTAATGATGGCCCCAACCAATAATTTTTCTGGGACTTCAATGTTAAGATTTTTGAAATTTGAAACTAGAATGAGAAATTCATGAACTTGATCTAAAATAGAAACATTATCTTCCATAGCAAATTCAAAGAATTTAAAAGTGATGAACTTATCCGCCCCTTCCTTTTCAGTTGTGTATTTCTCTTCAAGAGAATTCCAAATTTCCCTTGCAGAAGTCATTGGTGTGTACAGATCATACAAATGGTCAGTGAGGGTACTCAGAATGTATCCTCTGCATAGGGTATCATCTTGATCACGCTTCCTTTGTTCCTCTTCAGTCATTGGGAGAATTGGTGGCCCTTCCAGAACATAATAAACCTTGAATGCTGTCAATAGAAACTTCATCTTTTCCTTCCAGCGAGTAAAATTCATCCCATCCATTCTATCCAGTTTGATTGTGTTGCTTCCAAACATCCTTAAACCAGCACTTTGATCCATGATAATATTTTTTAAGATTGTTAGAATATGGCAGAAAATTACTAATAATATATGAACGGAATTGAGGACGTGATAATCACTGTCCTTAAAGAATATTAGCCCCCACTATCAACGCTGGTGGGATACAATACTAATTTATTCCCAGGATTCGACCTCAAGAACAGAACCTTATGCAGCGTACATAAAATTCACATGAACATCGTAGGTTTGCATATTGTATGTATTGAAAGTGTTTCAGATTTTGTTATATGTAATCTGTAACCAAACACATCCTTTTATAGTTAAGTTTTGGCGGTTATAAGCCAACCAACATGACTGTTGGTTCCCTCCAAAACTAACCAACACAACCCTTCATCATACCTGTTCGAAATTAACTGCCATATAACTGTAAAAACAGAAATAACTGTTTTTATTCATGCAGTAAAAATTATGACGAATTTATATTATTACAAACGATGCAAAGTGCTATGTGTTAATTCTATGATTAATTAAATATATTATATTTATATATTTATTATAATTCAAATTAATTATCCACTAATTCCCAAAAGCTTCCTAAAAAACTTTCAAACATTTGAGTGGAATAGTACTTATAAACCCACTTTCACCTCATTCACCCAACTATGTGGTATAGATACAATACACAATATTATTGATAAAACCCATAGGTTCTAACAGTGTTTGATGGATGCATTTAGGGCGTGGGTGTGTGTTCGCACGTGATGATTATGGATGCATTTAGGGCGTGGGTGTGTGTGTTCGCACGTGATGATTGTAATATGTGCTAACGTAGGACCATTCTTGATGGCTTTTGTCATTTACAACTAGTAATAGTCTTATTCGATCTAAAGGTCTCTCATATTAATCACCCTATGACCATCACCTTTCACTAAAATTTGGAGCAAATCTAGATAGTGTGGTCGCAAAATTGATTCATATATAGTTGTCAACTATTTATAATATGAAATAAGGTAGTTACTTAGTTATCTATGAATTGCGATTCATATGAAAATGTGCTTAATATTCAAAAAAGCTTAGATATATGTTCGGAATGTTCCTAGCATGTGTTTGCCAAATTTTGTAACATCACTAGATAACATATATGCACTATCTAAGTCTCAATGCTTATAATTAATGTTTTGCACTTGTGTGGCATAACGTCATAGCTAGATTAAACTAGCTTTTAGATAAAACATATTAAAATCGGTTCTTAAAAAATTTGAACATTTTGTATCGTGTTAAAACATATACGTCTCGATATATGGGTCGTAGTCTCAATAAATAATTTCTCTATGTAGTCATGTAAGTGGATATCAAAGTTTGATGTGATGATAAATCAAGATTCGAGATCTTGATAATCTCCTACATATCCTATATGTTTTCGTAAAGAAATGATATCACAATAAGAATAGATGTATCTTTTTATTAAAGCTAAACATAAAGAAAATTACTATCTCATACTTCATTTCAAACCAACTGGTTGTATCAATCAAGACACGCAGTGGCGGAACTAGGAGCTAAGTTCAGGGGTAGCGAAATACGAAAATTTGTTTAGGGGTAGCGAAAATTTGTTTCAGGGGTAGCGAAATCGCCAAAAAATGGCCAAAAAACGTAAAAAACGGCCAAAAATTCCACTACCGGGTAAAAGTTCAGGGGTAGCGACCGCTACCCCTGGCTTGTACATAGCTCCGCCCATGAAGACACGTACATTGTATGAATCTTAATAGGGCTGTAAACGAACTGAACGTTCAGTGAACATTTCATGAACCGTTCGGTAAAAAGTTCGTTTATGTTCGTTTATTTATTAAATGAACGAACATGAACAATATTTTACGTTCGTTTAGTTAAACGAACAAACATGAACAAGAGTCGCATCCGTTTACTTATTTTCGTGAACGTTCGATTATGCGTTCGTTTATGTTCATTTATTTATTAATGTTTGTATATCATATATTTCAATTGTATAATTTAAAAATTGGTTTGTTTAAACAAAACAACACTTATAAAACAATATATTGTGTGTATAATTTAATAAAGTTTATATTTGTTTGTCTATGTTCATTTATGTTCGATCGCTTATGTTCGTTTAGCGTTCGTTTAGCGTCTTAATTAACGAACATGAACAACTCATTTTCTTAATAAACGAACATGAACAAAAAAATTTATCCGTTTAAGCGTTCGTGTTCGTTTATTTGTCTGGTTAAAATTAAACGAACGAAAATAAACAATATTCCGTTCGTGTTCGTTCGGTTCATTTATAGTCCTAAATTTTAATATACCATGTCAATGGATCCTCCACCAAATCAAACTCGTACTGATAATAGAACGAACCACTGATTGCCAGACACATATCGTAGACATCCACTTGGCTACCCTAGCTAGGCGATCTAACGTCGCCTTTCGAAGCATGCTAGACATTTACATATATATCATCTAACATGGTTGGTTTGGTTTGGTTTGTTTTACCGAAACAAACAAAAGCGTTTGGTTAAGTTGCTTACTTTTACTATGCGCCATACATGCTAAAGTCACAATTAATGGCCACGATTTGCCCATAACTCTACCTCCATAGGGCTTGCGATTAGTTTCTGTCTTCCACGCTTTGACGTTGAGTTATCAATATTTTTTTGTTCAAAAAAAAAAAAAAAAAAAAAAAAGTTATCAATATTTAATGTTGAAAAAATAAATACGATAGTTAAAATTTAATTTCTGCTTCTAAAAATTTTCTGATTGGTTAGAATTTAGAAGTGAAAATTTATTATAAAGCATATTAAAATGAAAAATGAACAATAATATTGTGCGAATAAAGAAATATATAACGTTAGGGTAGACACCAAATTGTTCAAGGACGTACATACAATGATTTGGATACATGGGGAAAGATCATGTGAAAAAGTATACCTTTGAGCGGGTGTGTAGATGTTATATTCTCCATTCGTTAATGTTTAGTGGCTAAATAAGAGTTAACTGTTGTGTATTAGGTGAAAAATGTAAATTATAAGACGTTAAAGGTTAAAAAAAGAAAAAGAAAAAGAAAATGTAACTTGAATCTCGTTGCTCAACATGCATGGAATCGACCATTAGGCCATCTTCATTTTTATGCTATTTATTAGAATTAATTTTTCTTAACCAATATCATATTAACAAAGTCAATAAATCTGTATTTGATTTTGGGTTGATGAATGTATTATAATATATGCTAGAAGGGTGTTTGTGTATTACAGCGGCGGGTACCCTGTAATCAAAACTTTTCACGAACAATATTATTCAATTATATATTTTTCGTGATAATAACTTTACGGATGGCGAGAATTTTAAGGATATAACTTTATCGTACACTATCTCAAATAAATATAGTAGAGTACTCGTGCATCATGATTAAATGGCTATACGAAAACGGTAGTAAATAGTATTACGAAGTTGTGATAATTGACCGTAAAAGGTATTTGCTAGTCAATAAATGTTGTGTAATATTCATCAGAATATTATATAACATGTAAACATAGAGTAGTATACATTAGTTCGTGCAAATATAAGATTAGTAAATCTGTATATGAGATTGCTTAACAAAATATGAATTACGTTATTTAAAAGCTGCACATTTTTCATATCTTATAAACCATTTGAAATTTTGCGTACTCTGACAGTACGATTATTTTCAAATTGAATTTAAGTGTCTGGGTTATGATGACCACATTAGTAGCTTGTTTGGTTTGTAACTTTTGGTATATTAATTTTATTTTGAATGAGATAGTATTTTAAGGCTAGCATTAATTATAGGTGTTGTATAGATGTATTAGTGCATTAAATAATATTTGTACATTTAGCTTTATTATTTGTATTTCTTAAATTATTGTTTTTTGTGAATGGTTTGTATAATTTTGTTTAAGTCCTTATGTTGGTTTCTAGTTGCTTTGGAGTATTTGGTTGACATTATCAAATCTTGTGTGAGTTTTGGTTTAATTCTTATCATGAGAGAATTGGTCGGGATTTATGCATTATTTTGGGAAACGCGTAAATAGTAATTTCTTGCACTTTAAAAATATGATCAAGTGCTATTGAGTCAAAAGATAAAGTTTGATCACCTTTATATTTTGATTTTTGTTTGGTATACATTAAAGTCAAGTTATTATTGTTGACAAGATTATATAAAAGACGAGTCATTGTCAAGCACGTGTGTTGCACCAATTGTGTTTAAATATTCGTAGCTTAATGGTTGGTATTCATTAGGTTTACACTATAAACTAATTTGTATTCGTTTATGGTATGTGCAACAGGCAGGTGAAGATTATGCATTTTCCAAATTACTTTTTTCTTACTGTCAACATTTGAGGCGGGTAATGGCAAAGAACCATACAATGATGGCGAACATAGAAGCTTTAGGTCCTCGTGGTGTTGCTTTGGAATCGTTAGATGCTTTGACAAATGCTCAAGATAGGCATCGGGTATTGCTTGAAAAAGATAAATAATTTGTTGAATCAAGCGAAAGTTGGTGCATGTGAGGAAGAAGCTAATGCTATTAAGATGAATGAGTTTAATTAGTTGTTTGGTTTTATATATTTTTATTGCTATTGATAATTTATAATGTTTTGTTTGTTTTTGTCTTTATGATATTTAAAATAAATATAAGTAATATTGTTTAAGATATGCCTTTTTTTTTTTTTTTTTTTTTTTTTTTTTTTTTTTTTTTTTTTTAATGATTGTAATAGGGAATTTTTAGATATAAATGTAAGTTTAAGTTATTAGGATTTTTATGAAGGTTGGGATGTTAATGATAAGCATTGTGCATGTAAGAGGTTTTTTATGTAAAAAGTCAAGTGTGAGGGTTTTTTAGTTATATTTCTAAATACAATCTTTAACACTGAAATGATATTTCTGCATGGGAAGCCGAAATGGCTGCTTGAATTAATTTCCGTTATGATGACTTCTCATTACTTGAGCGTTGTATTTTTTTACTTATTTATAATTGATGATTATCACTGTTTATGTTATAACCCTAATACCTATTATCTCACACATAACTCTCTGATCAATGGCCGTCTCGCGCAACATTGAAGAACTTAAGCAGGTTTCTGGTTCCGACAATCTGGCCACTTGCTTCAAGTTTTTGTTTAACAATCGAGTAACTGAAGAGGAGGGGTTCTTAATGCGGATGGGGGAGGAAGCCAATCAACTCCGTAGCCATATTGATAAGACTGAGATCAGCATAAGGGAGACTCGTTTGCTTGGCCCCTTCAATGAAAAAGTTGTGGATGCGCTGGAGTGTTTGATTGCGACACAACAAAGGGATCGTGACAGGCTGCTAGCAATTACCAATCTCCTAGCTGAAGTTCGTGATGGTATTCATGAGAAAGAAGGGCATGTCAGGCTTATGGAGTTTCATGAAGCGCTATCAGATGATGATGATTAGAGCATTATGGTGGATGTCTTTTGGGCAGTATTTTGAATGATCTTTTGGATGTATGTATTAATGATAAGATGGTTAACTGCTATGACTCTGAAAGTTGATGTTAATGACTTTGATTATCAAGTACTCTGATGTTTAATATTAATAGTATTTAGTTTTATGTTTATGTTTTAGTTTACTTATTTACTTTATTTTTTTTTTCTTTTTTTATACTTTATGAGAAAGTGGGTTTTCTCTCACACACACATGAGTCAAACACACACTATTTTTAGATCTGGCGAAAAATATTTAGGGTTTTATCTCAAATTAGGCCGATCCATTATACAACATGTTAATCAAATTAAATCATATGTTCATTTGATTTAAGGCTTGTGTATTGAATTTCTTGTTTCAATTTTCATGAAATGATCATCTAGGGCTGATAATCGTATGGCTGTGTAAGGGTTCATTGTGAAATCATATGTTATATGTTTATGAGTATGATTTTTTTTGGAATATGAGGAATTTGGTTATTGATTTGTTTATCTGTTTTCAAATTTTCTTGGTTATTGATTTGTTTATCTGTTTTCAAATTTGCTTAAGTAAGTTTGATTGAATTTGGATATTCATTGTTTAGGATGAATTAAGAAGTGCGGGATGATTGAATTTTGGTTTAGCTGTTAGTAAAGTTTTTGTGTTTTCATACTTGATGATATGGCTGTTATTGTTATATAAGATGTTAGACGGAATATCAACGATGGATGCATGGCGACCAAGGCAGCTATTGCTAAATTTTCTTGGTCGCCGTACATCCATCATTGATACTTTGTCAAAATTTGTCGGCTTCACACGTTCTGACAGTCACCTAGACGGAATATCAACGATGGATGTGCGGCAACCAAGGCAGCTATTGATAAATTTTCTTGGTCGCGGCACATCCATCATTGATACTTTGTCAAAATTTGTTGGCTTCACACGTTCTGACAGTCACCTATCTGAGCCGCAAGAGTTGTCAAGTGCATTGTGCTAGTTCTTATTTGTAGGTTACATGATTTTAAAAAGCATATTTTTAGTCAATTGGTAGTAGCCTTTTGTTTATATGAAAGTTTCTGATTATAATATTTTATTGCTGTCTTGCGGATATCTAGTGGAGTATTTTTGTTCTGATGTGGTTCTATATTATGGTCTTTGCTCTTCTTGACCTATGATGTGCTTAATATATAGAACTTCAATGATGTTTGGTTATCTGTTTTGACTTTGTCTTCATGTTTGGTTGGTGTGTTTAAGATATTTGATAGGAATTTAAATAGCCATAAACAAAACATTTTGAGATCTTCCATTTTATAACAACCTTGTTTTTTAGTACTCTGGCAAACATGACTAAGATAAATATTGAATGCATAATGCATATATTTATTAGATATCATTTGGGAACATTAGATAGCTGTGCTAAGATAGGTTGCTGAAAGTTTCCTTGTAAACAATGTTACGCGTGCAGTGCGCAAGTTCCGGATCTTTATCTTCGATCATTAGTATTTTAAGGCCATCAGGACTGGTGAGTCTAGATAATGCCACATAAAGTTGTCCATGACTGAACACGGGAGCAGGCAAATAGAGGCCAACATAATTAAGTGACTGACCCTGACTTTTGTTAATGGTCATTGCATAACATGGTTTTAGAGGGAATTGCCTACGTTTCAAGACGAATGGCCACTTACACTGTGTTGATGTGAGTATAATCCTGTGTATAATGACATTGTCCCCTACATTTGAACCTGTTAGCACCTTAGCATGAATAACAAACTGGCCTAGATCTGTAATGAGTAACCTTGTTCCATTACATAGTCCTTTGCTTGGATTGACATTTCGCAATAACATAACGGGCAGTTCCTTTTTTAAGTGAAGAGCATGTGGGGGCATACCTAGGAAATTTAAGGAATTTAGAAATTCAATCGGATACAGGTCGTGTTGTTCAAGATTGTCTATAGATCCCTTGCAAATCTCATATGCACTGTTGTATGTAACAGTTTCCCCTTCTAACTGGTTAAACATATACTCATTGATGGCATCAGCATCCTCATTCTTAGGAGTTAAAATTGCCCTTTCTTTGAGGTAGGCATCGTCGGTTTGTCTTGTTGTAAAATCAGGGTATGTCTCTGCAACAATTTTCTCGATAGGAGAATCCCATGATTTAATTAGAATGTTTTTGGGAATGTCAATCCAAGTTGGCTCATCCTCCCCTTCTTTATATTTTGCTGGCAACGTGCCATCCCCCACAGCCAAAACCCATCTATTGAAATCTTTTTTTTCGAGTATCAATCTGCCCATTTTCAGTATACTTATTGACGCGCATGCTGCGTGTAAGGGTGAAGACCTTGCAATGATTCCATAATGCAGACTGGTTTATGCAAGATTGAACAATGTCAGGCCTGCTTCCTTTTGGTATAACTGGCAGAATTTGTCGAAAGTCACATCCCAGTAAGACCGTCACACCTCCAAAGATTCGATTCCTATTGTCTGGTTCATGATATCCTAAAATATCTTTTAGCGTCTTGTCAAATGCCTCAAAAGCATATTTTTTAGTCATTGGCGCTTCATCCCAGATGATAAGTTTAACTTGCTGCATTAGTTTTGCCATATGTGTGTTTTGCTTTATGCCACATGTACTGTTCTCCAATAATTCAAGCGGTATAACAAAACGACTATGTGCGGTTCTCCCTCCTGGTAGTAATAATGAAGCGATTCCTATATAAATTGAGACTATTAGTTCAAGATGTATTTTATAAAGTTTAAAGAGTAGTTGTTTGTTTTATTTGAGTATTCATTTTTACCTGAAGATGCGACAGCAAGCACTATCATACGTTCTGATCTTAACCTTGAAATGATGGTTTTGTATAAAAATGTCTTCCCGGTTCCTCCTGGTCCATATACAAAGTAAAAATTCCCTTTTTTATTATGCACAGATTCAATTACCTCTTCTGATGAAGCGAAAAGTGTACCGCTTTTAGGGGGTCATTTAAGCCCTAAATCGTATTTATTTGATCAAATATTGCCCTAAATCGTTCCTTTTGTCATTTTAGGTACTTTAGAGAAGAAATCTGGAAAAGGAAGCATTTTGGACGTTTTTGGAGCATAAAAGTGAAGAAAACGACAAAGTCTCAAAATTGGCTGAAAAGTACCTTTGACGGCATCAGGGATTGCCCTTGACGGCGTCATGGCTTGGCAAAAAAGGTGGACATGAAAAAATACACATGATAAGCCAGAGAATTTTGCATGAAAAATCTGACGGCGTCACCCTTTGAAGTGATCAAGGTCGTCACGGTTTAAGCTAAAGAGGGACGGCGTCAAGCTCATTTCTGACGGCGTCAAGCTTTGATAAGCCAGAGCGGATTTTGGAGGTCTAAAGAGGGACAGCGTCAGGAAGGCCATCCGGGAACCCTAAAAGCGGCGAGGTGACGGCGTCAGGATCTACAACGTGACGCCGTCAGCCCTTAAACTCTATATATAGTTTTGCAATTTTTTGTCATTAGGGTGGAACTTATTGTGTGTAACTTTGGAGGAGAAACCCTAAGACGAATTTCTGTCATTTTTAAGGGTT